>CANJKZ010001130.1:0-20000 GCA_947471745.1 Closterium sp. Naga37s-1
CGCCTCAAAAGCCTCCCCTGCTGCTGGGGGGCGACTGCACATGCTGGACTTCTTCAACGGCCTGCTCACTGACGATCAAGGTACTATATGTGTGAATGGCATTAAGCAGTTGGGGGAGCTGCGGGAGGGTGAACACGGGAGAGGGTGATGGAGATAGAGTGGGCAGGGGGCGATGGTGATCTGTTTGTGTACCATGCTATACTCGTAGCTTCTGTGCTTCTTTCCGTGTCGTGCCTGAGTGTGTATTGCATGCCTTACCCAGCGACTAAATGTTCTTGTGCTAAACCCTGTGCTCGCCCGCTCACCGTGCAGAGTCGCTGCGGCGTGAGTTTGAGTTTGATGGGACGCACATGAGTCCTCTCTATGTGCCTCTCCTGGACAAGGAGCTCTCACGCATCGATGCAGAGTGACATTAGTCCAACCGGAATCACTCATGCACGGAGAGTTTCATTGAGCACGGTACAAAACAGGGTCCGTTCAATCCACCATAGGTGTGGAGAAGTGGTGTAGGCAGGGAATTGGGATGGTTCACATAGGCTGATATCAGATCAGGGAAACGTGCTAGTCACTTCACTTGAAGCAATGACAGGACAGTTATTGCTGGTTGGCGATTGTGTGTATGATGCTATTTAGGCTCATTTTTCATTGGATTTAGTTTAGCGTACAATTCAACAACGCACCCAGAGTTCCCCTGTTGTGCTACTACCGTAATGTTGTGTACCAGTTGACAAGAATTCCGAATCATCGCATATAGAGTCTCAAATTTCCCTTGCACAAAGGTGTTCAAGTTGGTTCGGGCTGTTGCGCCTGTGTCAGCCGTTCGGCCCCCACACATACCACCACACGTACGTCGCGCAGCAGCAGTGTCTCGCGAAGCAGCAATCAGCCGTGCGCCATGGATGGAGGCGAGGAGCACGAGAGCGGGGCTGGCGCGTTCATGCCGTACATTAATAAGCGCAAGCGGAAAAACGCCGGCATCACCGTGTCCTTCGACGAAAACGCCAGGAGGTGCGCTCTCGCCCGCTCTTCCCCAATCGCCCGCGCTCTCCGTGGCACCATGCGCCCTCGCGCTTGCGTCGCCATACCCTCAAACCCCCTTTCCCCATTATTCCCATGTTCGGAACTTCCGTCTGCACGTGTAGACCCTCTGAGCAAAACCCTCGGCCCTGTGCCCTGAACCCCCCGCTCGGCGCGCAGGGAGTTCGTGTCGGGGTTTCACAAGCGCAAGGTGGAGCGGCGGCGAGTGGCGGAGGAGAAGCAGAAGCGGAAGAAGCGGCAGAAGCAGCCACCTGCAGGAGCGCGCCGAGGTGAGCGCAATGCGCACTGCCACCTGCCCTGCTGCGCACTGCCCTCGCCTCCCTCGTCCGGGCTGCCTACGCGCCTGCACTTGTTTCTTGCTCTGCGCCTCACCTCGCCACTCCGGTTCAACCCCGCTGCCTTCTCGCCATTGCCGAGTCCTCTCTCGCACCCCGAGTCTGCTCTCCCTCCCCACCTTCTCCCCAGCACCGCCTCAACCCCTCATACTCGTGCTTCCCGCTCTGCCTGGTCCTCCCTAATGTTCTCCCCGCGCTCCTTCCAACCCCGCCCATGTCTCCCGCCGCTCCCCCTCTCCTCACATTCAACCAACACCACCCCCCCCCACCCACCCCACCGCACACCAACCCCGCTTACTTGCCCCGCAGCGACGACTGGCGGCAAAGGTGGCACGGGGGGAGGTGGTGGCAGAGGAGGGGGAAGGGGGTGGAGCAGCAGATGGTGGGGACGAGGAGGAGGAGGAGGAAGAGGAGGAGGAGGAGAAGGAGGGGGGGGGTGGAGAGGAGGGTAGGGAAGGGGAGGAGGTGGATGGGAAGGAGGAAGCGGGGTTTGAGCGGCAGAATGAGCGGCTGCTGTCTCTCGGTCGCACTCCGGCTGCTGCCCCTGTTGGTATGCCATGCATGCCATGCCCTTCCCACTGAGCGTTTCCTCCTCCTTCCCTTTGACTGCATCGTTTTTTCACTCCGTGACCGCCCTCCTGCACCTGCCCGATCTCCTTCTGCTTCCCAAGGTGCATTGTGCTGCCACATGAGTGGTTGCCTTTCATCCCATGTGCTGCTGCGCAATGGTTGGTTCGCTCCTTTCCCATCCTGTCATGCCTGTGCATGCGCTGCGTTGCGTTGTGCACCTCTCTCCCTCCCCTGTCGCCTGTCCCACAGTGCTTCACTACGACAGTGGCAGCCTGGAGACCTTCGTTACTGTCACCACCGACTTTGGAACACATGAAGACGAGGGGAGGGCCGCCAGTGAGGAGGAGGAAGAGGGGGAGGAGGAGGGCGGTGCTGTGAGGAATGGTTTAGGGAGAGTGGGAGGGGTGAAAGCACATGGGCATAGTGAAGGGGGTGGAGGAAAGAAGGGTGGTGGGGAGAGAAAAAGCACTGCATTGCAGATAGCCAAGGGTAGCTGCAGGAAAAAAGGGAAGAGTGGAGGGAGGCAGCAGATACGCAGGAGGAAGAAGTCGGGAGAAAAGGGGAAGGACCTGAAAAGGAAAAAGCGGCATGGAAAATAGGGGAGGATGTGGTCATTGTTTTCTGCATTCACCCATTGTTTCTTTACAGATCCTCCTAGTGATACCTATCAGCAGAATGCTGGGCAGTGGCACACCAGTGACTTGCACTCTGCGCAAGCAAGGCAGAAGAATGCACAACATCAATCACCCAATTCTTCTGGAGACATTCATCAATTACGGTACAACGAACTGTTTCACATTCCACATGATGTATGCAAGCACCTGCATCTTGCCATGCCATGCCATGCCCTCATCCACACACCACCCCTCTATTGCCGACTTCGTCCACTGTTGGCTTGGCCTAAGGGCGTGTTCCTTCCTACAGTATGCTCTTATGAGGGAAACCTCTTGTCATCAGCCTTGCCTGGTAGAAGTAGCAAGGGTTTTTGGGTTTCGGGAATTTTCAGTGTGTTTTGACGCGAGCTTGACAAGAGGTTGGCCTGATAGGAACATGCCCTAATATCGTAAGTACATGATTTATTATAGAATAATTATATACATTATAAAGATGCCCTAGTGTAGCTCACACCTGTAGTGGTGCAGGGCAAGGGGAGGAAGTGGAGGTCAGCTCTTTGCTTCTTTGCACTTCCAGCCCTAATCTTGTGTTTACCTGTCAGTTGCCCCCGTCACAGCACACCATGGATGCGTGCCAATTACCCACACAACACAATGTTGTGCCTGGTGTGGGATGGCCGCGCATGGCATGACATGGTATGCTATGTAGCAGGCAGGCGGGCAGATAACAGTTCATCGCACCATCAGCACCCCCTTCCAGGGCCCAATGCTGCCGACGGGTAGGATGTCGTAAGGCATGCATGCAGTAGAGTAGAACGGATGGTGGTGGGCAGAAGAGGAGGCCCACATGGTGATGTGAAAGGGGGGAGGTGTAGCGGCACAGCAGAGGAGTAAGAGGGCCAAGGGACAAGTAGTTGGGTAGCAGCCGCTCCAATCAGGACAGATGTGAGTCATGCCACCACCAGTGCACCCCACGCTGCGCCCTTCCGCCCACCACACCTCATCGCACCCCCTTGGACCACTGCCGTCTCCACCCCACCCGAGCCTTCCAGCGGCTCTTTGCCTCCTCCGTCCACCTCCCTCTCGCCCCCGGCCTTTTCAAGCGCCGTCTGCCGCTCCCTCGCGCTGCTGTCGCCGCCTGCCCTCTTCCCCCGGCCGGCCCTCTCAAGCCCCTCGTCCACGAGAAAGTAGGCCGGCAGGTGCGTTCCCCCCATGGGAGTCCGCGGCAGTGCAGGGGGGTCAGCGGCGGGCGCGGGGGCGGAGAGGGGCGCGGAGGAAGGTGGAGATCGCGAGCAGCAGCAGCAGGTGCAGGTGCGCGCGAGGGACATCTGACGGCACGCGAGCAGCCAGAGCGAGGGGCAGAGGTCGGGGGGTTGCGAGGCGGAGGCCATCCAGTGCGCGGCGTCGCTGACTCGGAGCGCGTGGTTGGGTAGCGTGTCGTGCACTCCTCCTATCGACGTGTACCTGCACGTCAGCGCGCACGGGGGCGAGGAGACATAGCGGTGAAACAATGCTGAATTGCTGGGTGCAGTTAAACTTAGAAAACACGCAGACGGAGGCCGACAGAGGCAGAAAGAAGTTGACGGAAGCAGATCTGACGAGCAGAGCACACGAGGGAGCGAGGCAGCAGACATGCGGCATACCCCTGGTCGTAGAGGCAGCAGTAGGGCACGCGCGTGAGCAGCAGGAACTCCCAGACGTCGCGGTAGGTCCAGTGGAGAATCACGTTCACGCGCATGAACTCGGGCCACCCGGGCGAGCTCGCCGAAAACACCTCCTGCCCCTTCTGCGGTAACAGGATGCCATTCCGGACCACCATGGGGCAGGGAAAGGGAGAGGCAGAGATACTTAGTGCTTCGTACCGATGACGGACAGTTTTGGCGGTAAGTCACTCCGGCTAGATTTGTTTTCAGACTCAAGAAGACCGGCGGGCGGGCGGAATTGGCAGGAACTCACCCCATTGGGGTCGATGCTTCGCACGCCCAGGAAGATAGCTTTGACGGGCCGCTGCTGCTGCAGCGCGCCGAGCCCCTCCTTGAAGGAATCGCCCGTCTCCACCAGGTCCAGCTTGTACCTGCCCACGCGTCGCCGCGGCGCGCGGGAGAAAACGGGACGGCGCAAGAAACAGGACGATACGGGATGATGGCACAGATTAGAGACATAAACAGAAACCACGACCAACAAGTGCCGCAATGCGATGCTGGCGAAAGGGCGCGACGAGAGCGGGGTTGAGGGAGAGGGCGAGAGCGTGGGGCACGCACTTTTGCGCCATGTGGAGAGTGAAGGAGTCGATCTCGGGAAAGGCGTCGCGGTCGCGGAAGTAGATGGCGCACAGCCCGTCGGCGCCGCGCACGGGCGGCTGGCGCGGCGAGATGCCGTACGACGCGACCTTGGACAGTCTCTTGCTCAGTGGGAGGTGCGAGGCGGCGTGCTGCAGCTGCAGGCCCGGAGAGGAGGAGGAGCGCGGAAGGACCTGCGACTTCTGTGCTAGTGCGGCGCGCAGGAGATGCAAGATGACCTGCCCAAGGGGGGAAACACCGCGACCCGCCCGACAAATTGCAAAGGATTGACCAATTGAGGAACTGATTGGTGGAATGGACGAGGAGGGTCGAAATCCATCGGAGAGCAATTGGTTTGGAAACAGCGCGACTCACTGTGGAATCCTTTCCTCCGTTGAAACTGAACGCGACCTCTTGGAGCCTACACGCAGGAAAAGAAAGAAATTAGGCATTTCAATCACGCGAGGAGTAGTATCCAAGCCACGAGGAACAAGAGAATTGGCTAGAAGCATCAGGTTGCGCTTACTGGTACGTGGCGAGAGTCTGATGAATGATCGACATGGACTGGTCGACTCTCCGGCAAAGCTCCTGGCTACCGCCATTCTGGACAGCCATGAGGACCTCCATGCTGGGGAAAGGGCATGCAGAGGAATTGCGCTTGGATCGGAAGCGAGCGGGCGGCGAGGCGAGCAAGGGAGAAAGAAGGCGAAAGAATAGAGTTGGGCGAATGTATAGACGACGCTATTGCTAGTCGAAGGGATCGTGAGTCCGAGTCGAGTCGAGTTGAGTCTGGTGGGTGTGCGGATCAAATGATCATGGTCAATGCTGCGCTGGCTAGAAAGAAGCTCCTACAATCTGAGAGCCACGCTGAGGACGCAAGGCCAGGAGGGGCCGAAGTGCAGGCACGATGTTGGGCGGGACAAGTGTAGCAAAAGGGAATCAATGCGCGCTTCGACTCAACGAAGCGCATGTTTACAATCGGCGCGAGTGCATCTGCCCAATGATGTGGGATCGAATGGCCAGCGAACTGGAGCACAGCCAGTCACGCGCGTCTCCTGAGAGTGCTGGGAGAGGACATGCAAATCTGTCACTACAAGCGGCGAAAATCGTTGCCGCGCAAGCAGGGACTTTTGTGACACCCACCACCATCGAGAAGGTGAAGCCAGCTAGGCCAAGAGTGATCCTGATTGTATAACAAGTTTCAAGAGTCTGGGCAGAAAATAAACAGTTGGACTTCTTGCTAGAAGTGAGAAAATTGTGAAGCTTTTTCGGTACATATCGTTTATGGCCTTTTTTTCTTGGCAAACAAATCGTTGAAAGAAACTGCTTCACAAACCGTGTGTAAACCTGTCTCCGTAATTTGAGGAGTCTGCTGGTTCCATATCCATCCATGAATTTTGCTCATGTGGAGCCAGTCGGAGCTGTCCCCGACCTGCTTCACCTCTACTGTCTGCTGTCGTTCCAGCACAGCATGCTAAACCCCGAGGGGAGAAGTAACGAGGCGTGAAGGAGAGGACTTTATCTCCATCCGCGAAACGGTGACGCGGTATTACATATTAAGTCGTGCAGACATGGAATATTATATTGAGAAATAAAATTACAGAATTACACAGCCACGCTTGCACACTGGCTCGGACACAGTTTATCTCTTCACACGCACAACCTGAATCTGCACATTCATTGGCTGCCATGCTCATGTCAGAACACTGACACCACGAACCTAACGTCTGGTTTCGCTTGACACCAACTTGCACATGCCTGACAGGTAGGTTTCCCGCTTCACGTGAATTTTCGCATTTTGATCGAGGTCATTCTTTCTTCTGGAGACGGTAGAGTTCCAGGTGTAGCAGATCGGACGGTGCAGACATTTTGATTGGGCAAGTTGTTGCAGCTGAACGGTTCACACCAAGCCACCATTTGCCACACAGCAGCAACCCTCCATCGCCTTGGAATTCCCGCCCGTCTCCAGGTTCCCGCGCTTTCTTTCTCTCCCATGCTCTGGGTTCTGGTTGGCTTGGGTGTGTGTGCCCTTGGAGGCCCGGGCCGAACAGCAACCCCATGGCTCTCGTCTTCGGCAGCACCACGTGCCAGATCATCTGGGTGCTGTGACGAAGCTAACCGACACGAGTGCGAACTTCCGCAAGCGTGTTTTCGTAATCCAGACGCGGTAAAACAGGCTCGGGAGGAGTGTAGACACTAAAGGGGTCGTGTACGCTGATATGGGTTTTAATGTGTTACAAAACGGTGACCGTGACTTAACCACAAAAACACAACAGGGGTGGCGTTTACTGTGAGGAGGGCACAAAGCAAAGCCCAAGCCTCGCAGTGAGGCAAGAAAGGGGCTCCGGCAAGGGCCGCACCCCATCTCTGCTCTCAAGCTCTGCTTGGTCTTACAAGTTACAAGGGACTACTCTCTCTACAAGACTCCACAGATTGGATTACCTCGATTGTGCGGCACTTCGGAAATTCAGATCCGCCTCCATGTGTAGTAAGGACTGCCGCCTTTTGAACTAACCCTAAAGCCTCTTATGTGGTGATGTCAATGCAGTCCAGAGGATTTTCAGCTTCTGTGCAACTTTCACCCCATCCTGCACTAATTGAAATGTCACTTAATTCAACGGATCCGACAATAGGCAACGGAAGCCCTTTAAAAGGCTGGATGCCCCGTTTAGACTTCTCATGCGGGGCCTCCGATAGCCCTCGCCAACCACCGAGCGGCGGCGCCACGCGCAACAACGGTAGTCAGCGCCCTCTATCGCGCACGTCTCTCTTCGGCAATTCCAGCAGCGGGGTCGGGAGGAACTTGATGGATCGGCTGCAGCAGCAGGACGGCGCGGATCAGATTCAGCAGCAGCGACGACTCGCCTCGCATGGCGGCCTTTCCGCAGGAAAGGCGCTCGGCTCTTCCGCGGCTGCGGAGATGCAATCGCCTTCCAGCATGCCGCTCGGAGCCAAGATCGCTACATCCGAGGTCCCCGAATCGTCGCCGATAAGTGTGCTCTTCTGTAAGTTCCTCTGGCTGCAACCTCGGCCGTGCGATGCCGTTCGTCCGCTCGGAACTACACTTTGGTTCTTGCTTGGCTCGAAATATAATTGCAAACGTTTTCCGGTGTTAATTGATTGAGCTTCCGCGTCGGGTGTGCTTGGCATGAGCGACGAAAAATGCACTGCCGTCCGCATGCCATTGGTTAAGCTGCTGTTACTTCTCCGCTTTTGCGTCTCCCCTCACCCCTGCTCCCCGCTACCCCTCTCATCAGGCCCTCAGACGCCGTCGTCAGCAGCGTCTCCCGAGTTCCGCTTCGGCGCCAACCCCTCCCCCGAGCTCTTCTCGCCCATGCGCATGCCGCCCTTCCACCAGCTGCTCCCCTCGCCTCTCTCGCAATCCTTTTCCCTCGCCGACACGCCAACCCAGCCGCCCGCCTCAACACCAACTTCCTCCGAGCCCACGCCGGCGACGTTACCTCCGTCGCAAATGCAGTCGCCGTTGCCGTCGCCATCGTCGTCGGCGTCGGCCATGGACATAAGTTCTGTGCCGTCGTTACAAATGCCGTCGGCGTCGGCGCAAGCGCATGTGGCGGGGGAGGAGAGCCTTCCGCAGTTGGCGGAAGCCGGAGCCGGGGTTGGCAGGGGCGCGGATCAAATCGTCGCGGATCGTGCCGTTCTTGACGGCGCGGCCGACGCGGGCGGTAGCGATAAGTGTTTCTTGCGGCCCGCGCTGCCGCCTCTGAACATCGACGCGTGCAGCAGAGGGGGCAAAGTGCGCCGCGGCCATCTGCCGCCCATCCCGCTGCCGCGCAACCCGAGCTATTCCAAGGAGCACCGCCTAGGTCGCAGCGGCAGCGGGCGCAGCAGCGGCGCCTTCGAGGACCTTCTGCTCGCCGCCTCCGCCGCCTCGCCCTCCGCGCACCCGTCCCCGCCCGCCTTCGGCGCGCACCCAGCGCCGTCTGGGAGCTCCGGGGGCTGGCACTGGCAGAGCCTCAGCCAAGAGGTGCGTCGCCGCGCCGCCGTGGTGGTGCGAAGGGGACTGACCTCGCACCGCGTGGCGTCACAATCTGCTGCTGTCAGGGCGCCAAATGCTAAGCTTCACACCGTTCGCGCTTCGCTTTCTTTTCGCTCGCGCGTTCCCTTCATTTCCCCGCTTCTCGATCCCTCCCCGTTCCAAAACCCCCTATCCCTGTTTCATCCTTCCACCCGTCCACCCCCCCCCCTACATCCCCACACCCGTGCGCGCGTTCCCCGCTCCTCTCCCCAAACCCCGTGCCCGTGATTGGCAGATGCGGTCGGCGCAGCACGCGTGGTCGCTGGAGGGCAGCGGGGTGGCGGAGGAGGGCGGGTGGGGCGCGCAGCAGGCGGAGTGGATGGTGGGCGGGGACGACGAGGGGCTGGGGTCCGCGGAGTCGCTGCAGCTGATGCGCCAATGGGAGGCGGAAGTCGAGGGGCTTCCGCTCACGGTGGGCGGAACAGTGATGATGGGCATGGGGGGGGGCCATGGGGGGGGCTATGGGCGGGGGAATGGAGGGCGAGGAGGAGGAGGAGCCAGGGTCGCCCAGCACGCCCAGCATGGCTCCGCGCTCCACGGACCTCGAGTGCCCGGACGCCCCCAACTCCAGGTATGCCCCTCGCCGCGCTGCGCCCGCCTTTTCCTAGTCGCGCAATTCCACCCTCGTGTCCGCGCTGCCCTTAAATGATAGATACGTCTCCGCGTGTCCCGCGCGTTTCTGCCTGGCGCGGCAGTCGGAACGTTTGGAGTTGATGGTGCTAATGTGACGTGTGTGGGGTGGGGGGTTGTTGCGCTGCGTGCGTGTATATGTGTGTGTCTGTGCGAAACGCGGTGCGCAGGGTGCGAGGCGAGATGTGTCGCACGAGCAGTCTGCACGACACGAAGCTGCTGATGACGACGCAGCTGAAGCGGTCGCACTCCATATTCCTCTTCGACCGCCACTTCGAATTCGTGCGCGAGATAGGCCGCGGCTCCTACAGCATGGTCCGTCAGTCCCGCTCGCCTCCACGCCCACCCCCCACCCTCTTCCCTGCCCAACCCATTTCACAGTGATCGCCCCCCGTCTTGCGCCCTCTCGCCTTCCGCCCCGCCCCATCCAACTGCTTCTTGCCTCACTCTTCCTGTTTCTGCTCTCGCTCCTGGTCCGTTCCCAAACTTTCACCATCCCCTGTACCCTCTCCTCTTACCTTTCTCATACCCCCAACCCCCCCACACCCTTCCCCCCCCCCCCTTCACTCCCTCCTTTTCCCCCTCCCTTTCCTCCCCCGATTCTTTCCCTCTCCCCGCGCGCGCAGGTGTACGAGGCGCGCGACCGCAAGGGCGGCGCGCGGTGCGCGGTGAAGGTGAGCAAGCGGCAGTTCCGCAGCAAGGGCGAGCGCGAGCGGTACATGCACGAGATCGAGAGCGTGGCGAACGTGCCCGAGCACGCGCACATCGTGCGGTACTACCGCGGGTGGCAGCAGGACAGCCACTTCTACCTGCAGATGGAGCTCTGTGAGGGCGGCAGCCTGCGCGCCCTCCTCGACTCGCTCCCGCACCCGCTGCCCGAGGACCAGGTGCGAGAGCATGCACGCGCACGCGTGGGGCAGGGTGCAGCGCGGGGGAAAGGGCGGGGTGGGTGGGGGGAGGGGGTGTGTTTGGAATACGAGCGCCTAAGGGTTTTTTTTATGGCCTTAGACATAAACTCGAGAAGCGGGAGGAGTGACTTGCGAACTCACAGGCTGTGGTCATGGAGCTTGAGGCATGGGGCATGGGGCATGGGGCATGGCGCATGGCGCATGGGCATGGCGCATGGGGCATGGGGCATGGCGCATGGGGCATGGGGCATGGCGCATGGCGCATGGGGCATGGGGCATGGGCCCTGACGTGGGCATGGGGCACGTGGGTGGGCGCCTGATGAGGGATAAGGGAGGTGCAATTCTGCAGTGTGACAAGGGGAGTCCTCCCTCACTTCCCTGTTCTTGGTCATACCCTCTTCATTACCACCACATGTTCCGGGTCTTGTTGCCTAACGGCTGTAGCTTGCATTGCAGTGCCTCACTGGTGTGACTGTACATGTGACTATGTGTGTGTGCAGGTGTGGAGGTTCGTGCGGCAGGTGGCATCAGGGTTGGATCACATTCACAGCAGGGGCGTGCTGCACCTGGACATCAAGCCAGACAACATCTTCATCGACGCCCATGGTACGGTGGCCGCCCCCCTCCCCTCCCCTGCCATGCCTCGCCCCTCGCTTCCCCTCCCACCTCTTGCCTTCCCCCTTCGCTTGTTGATTCCTCTCATCGACCAATCCGTGTCCGCTTCTCCTTCTCTGTATTGTCACTGATTGCATGCGTGTGCGTGTTCTGTGCGCCTGTGAACCAACCCCTCCTTGTGCGTGCTGGACTTTGCCTGCAGGTAATCTCAAGATCGGGGGGGACTTTGGGCGGGCGGTGTGGGAGCAGCGGTGGGACTGGGAGGAGGGCGACGGGGGGTACCTAGCCCCGGAGCTGCTACAGGACGAGCCGCCCACCACAGTCAAACCGACATGTAGCAGCTTCGGCGCCATGCTCTTTGAGCTCGTCTTCGCCACCCGCCTCCCGCGCTCCCGGCCTACCACCCTCCGCCTGCCCCTCCCCCTGTGGCGCGCCCTCCCCTTTCAGTGCGCACGGCGCCCCCTCCCCGTATGGAATGCCGTCCCCCTACAGCCCCTCTCCGTACTGCGTGGCCTTCTCCTCTGCTGCGCCCTCGCCTGTGGCCTCCGCGCCTGGTCGCGCCAACCCCAGCTTCCCCCCGCCTCGCTCCACATCCAGGGGGGCAGGCAGCCCTGCAAAGGGGGGAGGGAGTCCGCTGAAGGGGTTGGGGGCGCGGGGGGGGCATGGGGGGCAGTCCTGTGAAGCCCATGGGGGGGAGTGGTAGCAGCCCAGTGAAGGGGGGAGGGGATGGGGTTGGTAGTCCAGCAGAGAGAGGCAACAGGAGGCAGCCCGTGCAAGAGCATGGGTCGTAGAGGGGAGTGTGGGATTGGCAGGCGCTGTGGCAGGTGCGGCAGGGGAGGGTCGGGGAAGGATTGGAGTGCAGCAGCAGCGGCTGCGGCAGCAGCTGTGGCAGCGGCGGATGCAGCGGTGGGTGCTGGATGTGGGCGGTCGGAGCACCTGAGGGAGCTGGTGTTTGCACTGCTGCATGGGGACGCTCAAGAGAGGCTGCAGGCACATGAGGTGGTTACAATAGCAGAGCGCAGTGCTGCGAGGGGAGGTGGACCTGGGGCAGGGGTGCATGCACAAGGCTCGAGAAGGGGCAGAGCAGTGTGGGGAGGAGCAGCAGCATGTGGAGCAGATGCAGGGGGGGGAGTGAACCTGAAGGGCAGTGCGAGGAGGCTAATTGTGAGGATAGTGGGGCTGCTATGGCGTTGGATTGAGTAGGGGGATGGGGCCAGTGTGTTGTCATTGTATGGTGATGGGGCCTAGGCCTGTCTTGTGCTAAAGAGCCACACGTGTTGGTCAAGGCCGGAATAAAATGGCCAGTCACGGAGGTGTAGATTCTGTTTTTTTAATAGAGAATGCTAAGCGAGTTGCACGTTTGTCTGGATGTTAGTCAATCTAGCTTCGAAGAAAGCACTTCAGCAGGTATTGCTGCAATGTGAATGCACCTCTGGATGGACAGAAACCTGAGGAATTGCTTGATTGCATTGCAGGCTTTACACGTGGGTTTCCCTTGCTCAGAAATTGCGCCAGCACATGCTACGGTACATCTAACCAATCTAGTTACTTGAACATCTTCAGATTTGAACCAGCAGCAGTGCAGCAGTGTCATGTGAGCAGCACCGAAAGCACAGTTTCCGACCAGTTGCCTGTCAGTCACTCCTCAACCATGCCATCAGCTACCCCTCCCCTCCCCATGCCATGCCATAAGCCACCGAGCACAGGGGCACGTGCGGTGTGCGGGCATCAAAGCCAGGCACCAAGAATGCAACCACTGTATACCCACACAGTGCCACAGCAGTGCCCCTTCTCAACCTGTCACTGCTCAAGGGCAACAGCATTTTCGCCTGCCCTGTGGAGAGATTCTGCCATGAGGGGGTGGGGCCCTCTGAAACAGGATAGGGTGCCATGCTGTCTTGAGTGGCGTGGGTCGGCATGGAGTGGCATGGGGTTACATGGCTGTGGAGTGTAGTGAAGGTGCGAGGAGTAGATGCGCCGCGTCACATAAACAGGAGCAACACCATATGTACTCAACACGTGCAACAGGTGAAATGTCGGAGGTTGAAGCAACGAGGCAACATAAGCAAGAAAAGAGATTTCCAAGTTAAGAACTTAAAACGCCTCGCGACCTAGGAGAAAATTCTCACAGTAGACCAAGCACCCATTAGGTTGTTACTGGAGCTGTAGACACTTGAGCCATGGCAGTGATAGGGACTGTGAGAGTGTCATGATGGGCGGCAAGGCGGCAGGGTGCAGAGGGAAAGCTCCTACAGTGAGTAATGAGGCAAGGCAGGCAGGAGGATGGCGGTGCAGGCATTGAGCAGGTCAACTACCTGGTGCATGGGGTGGTGGTCAGGCATGCTGCAGTGGGATGCGGTGCAGCGTGGTGGGGTGCAGTGAGGCGGGGTGCAGTATGGAGGGATTGGATGTTCGTCTTGTACATGGAGGAGAAACGACGCAGGATTGAGCGCAGTGAAGGGGAGTGCAGATGAGAGGCAGCACGCAGCAGCGAGTGGAGGGTGAAGGGAAGGGGGTGAGTGCGAGTAGGTGCCATCAAGTTGGGTGGGTGGGATGGAGTGGAGCCACTGATGACTGTGCAGGTAGGCTGATACAGGAGTACTGCAAAGGGAGAGAGAACGGGGACCATGGAACGAGGCAATCGAAAGCACGGGTATGCCATCGGCACTTTCCCACTCACCCCCCTTTCCCCACCCCCCTCCTTTCCCCGCTCCCTGTCCACGAACCACCCACCTTGCAGTGTGCGGCGATGGAGAAGCACAATGACAGTGCGCACTGCGTGGGCCTGCCCTGCACCGACCTCGGTTTCCGCCCTGGCTGGTCGATCGGTTGCTGTCACGCGGAGAAAGGAGAGAGTGGGGAAGGGAAAGGAGGAAGGATGGAAGAAGAGAGATGGGGACAGGAAGGAGGAAGCAGAAAGAAGAGCACACAATTCTTTCATGGTGGACCACCCACCAGGGTCATGTATGCTGCACAGCTCACCTGCAGGTGCAGCGTGTCGACTTGGTTGGTGGCGACGGTATCGGGTGTGGCTGCCAGCCACATGCTCAGCCACAGAATCTCACCAGTGAGCACACAGTATGTGCCCTCACCCCTCACCTGCAGCGTGTGCTCGCATGGTTGGTGTGCAATAGTATCAGGCGTGGCAGCCACATACTCAGCCACGTGTATCCATGCCACTGTGCCAAACCCACGCACAAAATAGATGTTGCTGGGGGTGATCGCGGAAGGGAGAGAAGGACAGGGGCGTGGAAAAGAATCGTCTTAGAATAGAGTCACTGTGCCAGAATGTTTGCTTCAAACACACAAGAATGCATCACAACAATGACCACTCAGTCACCAGATAGAATCTATGCGTGTGGTTACCCTATCCATGCAGTTACCAGATGGTATTCATGCGATAGAAATGGAAGTTTCCCCACTGCTGCCGCTTCACATAGAAGCCCCCGCTGGCAACTGGTAAGATGTGGAGGGGGAAAGAAGGGGGGAAATGGAGGGAGGTGAAGAGCAGTAGTGGATGCATAGTGCAAGGAGCACTCATGTGCCGCGTGCTGGTGCGTCTTCACATAAACGGCCCGCGCCCACTTCCTGCGCGTGGGGGTACAGCGTGCACGAATTCCCGAATATGGTGGCGCGCGCATTGGCAAGGCCACTCCAACCCCGGAATCTGCACCACCACGGTGCAGCGCGGTCCGATTGGAGGTTGCGCGAGCGCATGCCGAGAGGGGACAGCAGGAAGACAGGGTCTGGGGGGAACGGAGGGGTTGGGGGGTGGGCAAGGTGAGGTGGGGGGTGATGAGGGGAATGGAAAGCGTTGTAAAGCTTCCACGTAGTAGGTAAGCGCAAGCGGAATGTTACTAGTGTCAACTGTGCCTCAACGAGAAAAGGACCATAGAAGCGAGGCCGGAACTTGGATGGTAGGTGAGACAGGTTCAAGTTGCGCCGTGTCAAGAAGCACTTGATCTCCGACTGCTACTAAGTGATCACGTCACTGGCGATCGGCATACTGCTTCTGGAAGTCCTGCATCGTGGTGAGACGTCGCTGAGTCTTCTCCCATAGCTGCTGCATGGTGGTGACAAAGTCATGTGTGGCTTGGACGTGTGCCGGAGTGGTTGGCTGCTGTGATGTGAGTGGTTCTCATCCGTAACACAGGAAGAAAGGAGTTTTTCCCCTGTGGCCGCATGCTGTAAGCGAACTCAAGGGTCGGTAACTGTGTGTCCCAGTGGTTGACATCGTCTTTGCAAGCTGTGCACAGTAACTGTTCAACCACCTGATTGAGTCGCTCTGTCTGTCCGTGAGTCTGGGGGTATTATGCTGAAGACATTGCAAGCTTTGTCCCCAACAGTCCCATGAGCTCCTTCTAGAACTTACTGGTGAATTTTGGGTCTCTGTTTGAGATGAGTGTAGCAGGGATGCCGTGGATGGTGATGATGCGATCGAAGAAGAGGCGAGCAGTTTCTTCAGTAGTAGCCGTGGTGTTGGTCGGGATGAAGTGACCCATTTTGGAGAACTTATCAATCACCACGAGGATGGCGTCATGCCCTCGTGAGGTCGAAGGAAGTCACGTGATGAAGTTGAGGCTAACGACTTGCCATGGCTGCTCCGGTACGGGTAGAGGCTGAAGTAACCATGCTTTTTTTCTGCTTGCTACTCTTCATCCGCTGGCACGTGTCGCATGAGGTGACGAAACTGCTGCACGTCTGCTGCCATCCCAGGCCAGTAATAATACTTCGCTATCCTTGCTAACGTCTTGTTGCTCCCGAAATGTCCCGCGTATGGTACGTCGTGAAACTCATCCAGTAGGATCTGTCGGAGCAGGGCATAGTTCGGTACGCAAATCTTTCATGTGCCCTTCCTTACAGCTAAGTCTTTCTCCCACTGTAACAGCTTCTTAGTCTGTGCTGTAGCGATCTCCGCGTCCACGGAGTACTCATGTTGGAATAGACCCTTGAGCAGAGGGTTCATCCCGTCGAGCTGGATGCCTGCTACATGACCGGGACCGGCTCAACGCGTCTGCCTTGTTGTGTAACCCGGGCCTGTAGATGATGTCGTAATGGAAGTTGAGTTTCCAGGAAGTCCACCCACCGCTCCTGTCGTCGTGAGAGCATCGGCTGCGACTTCAGGTATTTGAGACTGCAGTGGTCAGCATAGACAGTAGTCTTGGCTCCCTCTAGGTAACACCCTCCACGCCTTGAAGGCTATGACTATCGCTAAGGCTTTCTTATCATGGATGGGGTAATTCAGTTCTGCTCCGTGTAGCTTCTTACTGAGGTAGGCGATGGGCTGCAAACTGCGTCCGTGATCCTGCATCAGTACTGCTCCGACTGCCTGGTCACTAGCGTCTGCTTCCACTACCTAGTCCTTGTCTAGGTCCGGTAGGATGAGTACTGGCGCTGTGGTCAATACTGTCTATAGCTGCTCCATGGCTTGCTGATGAGGAGTATCCCATTTGTAGGGTGTATCCTTTTTCAGTAGATCGGTTAGTGGCGGTGCTATCTTAACGTACTTCGGCACAAACCTGTTGTAGTAGTTGGCGAAGCCTAGGAACTACTACAACTCCTTCACGTTCTCCGGTACTTTTCCACTTCTTGACGGCTTCGATCTTCCGCGGGGTCCACGTGTACGCCCTGAGCACTCACCATGTGCCCGAGAAATTGCATGTTCATCAGGGCAAAGTCACTCTTCGACAGCCTTTCGTAGAATTTGTTCTTCCGCAGGATCTCGAACACCTTCCGTAGATGCTCCACGTGCTCCTTCATGTTCTTGGAGTAGATGAGAATGTCGTCCAGGTACACCACCACGCATTCGTCCAATAGGGGCCGTAAGATGTGATTCATCTCCGCTGGAAACGTTGCTGGTGCGTTGCAAAGTCTGAACGGCATCACCAAGTATTCGTAGCAGCCGTATCTGGTACGGAACGCCGTCTTGTGGACCGAGTTGTCTGCCATCTTGATCTGCCAGTAACCCGACCGTAGGTCCAGCTTCGAAAAGACTGTTGCACCACGCAGTTGGTCTAGAAGATCGTCGATGCGCGGTATGGGGTATTTGTTTTTTACTGTCTGTTTGTTCAGTGCGCGGTAGTCGATGCACATCCGTAAACTGCCGTCTAGTTTTGGAGTGAAGAGAACTGGTGCACCGTAAGGAGAGGTTGGATGGGCGGATCATTTGTCTGTCCAGTAGATACTCGATCTGTTTCTTCATGACTGTCAGTTCGGTCGGATTCAGTCGGTTTCGCACCTGGTTCCTCCACGATCTCGTGCTCGTGGGTGCGTGCTGGAGGCACTCCTGCGGGTAGTTCGTCTGGCATGATGTCCTTGTACTGCTCCACGACCACCTTCACTGCTCAGGTAGCTCTGCGTTCGGCTTCTCCTCCTCTGCTGCTGCCATAACTAGCGCTAGGTAGCCCGTGTTACTCTCGTTCACCGTCTGTTCGAACCGTGCCAGTGTCGTTTCAGGAACGCTCCCTGTATCCTTCCAGCTTCGCAGCTCCACACGTTTCCGTTGTTGTAGATGCACGCCTTCCTGTTGACCCAGTCGATCTCAGGGTTGAACCGCTTCAAGAAATCTTGCCCCAAGATGAAATCTAAACCCTGTTCGTGATCGGCAACGTCGGCTTCCACCTTAGCGCCCCTATGTGCAGCTGCAGTGACGCTTGACCATGGATGGGAAGTTTCGTACCATCTACCATCGTTGTCGTGAACTTGGTCTCCTCCGAAGGTTCTCCAATTTTCTCCAACGTCCCACGGTCGCACACCGAGTGAGACGCACCGCTGTCCACCAGTGCCTGGAGGTGTCGTCCGTTGCAGATCACCTCGAGTACTAGTGGTTGTTGCCGCTCCGAGTAACCGTAGATGGTCTCGCTTAAAGGATCGTAGGGTATGTTGAATAGATCATCACTCGGTCCTGCGCTCGAAGCTGCTGATTCCATATCAGTTTTCAACTGAGTAGGGTTAGAAGGATTTATCCGAGGCCGATTCAGCTTCGTCTTGGCCTGGAACCTTCCCCTAAGCCTTTGCAGTTGTGTAGGCTTCACCTGTGGGCAATGGGGAGCCTTAATACTGTGCTGCGGGGAGAGAATGTTAACTCCTTGGAATGCATGACCCTTTACAACGCTCCAAAGTGGTTTTTTCCAACTTCTCAGGTACCTGAAAAATGTCGAAAGGCTTTTTCTTGGCCTTGAAATCTCCCCTGAATTTTTCAAAGGCTTGAAAACCTCGAGAGGAAATATTCTTACTCTGGAGTTTCTCGGTCGGTTTAGAGTCTTGTTTCGCAGATCCTCCATTTGCCTCGGCGATTTCCCCTGTAGTCGGCCGGTTGTGGCGTTTTAAATTTGCGCCATCATGTCCTCCTTTTTTCGCTCGCTCCGAAGTCGCCATGTCTTTTGACTTCGGGGGTGCTGCACAATTGTTGCCCTTCAGCTATGCTCGTGCCTTCTTCATTTTCCAACACGCTAGGAGTCCATGTCCTGCTGCGCCGCAAAATTCGCACTTCTCATATTTTGTCGACCGCTGCTTCGCGTCGATCTTGTTGATATCCATCGGGTCGGTGGTCGTGGGTGGTGCCGATCGCTTTGTGTTGAATGATCTGTTCGGCACGTGGCATCGTGTCTCGGGTTGATCTCGCGTCAGCGCATCGAATCTCTCTGCTGCACACACTAGTTGTTGTAGTTCGCGGCAATCACCTATCGGTGGACTTCCATCTTTAGCCCCTCAATATACGCTTGGATTTTTCACCTTCGCTTAGGTCGGTTATTCAGTTGAAGAGGCTCTCCATCTGCTGCGTGTACGGTGTTACACTGCCGAACTGTTTATGCCAATGAATCTGCTGCCGCGCCATGTAGCTGGAGTTGATTGGCTGCGGCCCGAAACTTCGTCCATGACCCCTCGCCTCGGACCTCGTTGCTAGTGTAAATCCACTCGAGCGCCAGGCCTCGCAACAGTGTCGATGCGAGCCGAATCCGCATTGCATCATGTGTCGGGGTCGTACAGCCAACGGCCTTGAAGTAAATTTCGAGGGTTGCAATGAATCGACGGACATCGTGTCTCTCGCATTCGAATTGAATTTCTCCGGTAGCCTTGGACGTGCCGCCTCAAGATTCACTGTAGCCGCTGCCGCTGCTGCTAGGTGAAGTGTCGATGTCGCTGCTGCTGCTGCTGCTGGCGTCGCTGCAGCATTCGCTGCTACGTTCGCTGTTGCCGTGGCGGCTGCCGTCTGGTTCGCGAGAAGCTCCACTATTCGCTAGAGTGCCGCTCGCGTTTGGTCCAGGCTGGTGTGTAACTCCGTAATTTTTCGTACGGAATTATCACCATTTTCCTCCATTTGAGGATTTACAGGAAGATTTGCGACGAAAATAATTAAATTCTAGGCGCTGGTCGACTTACTGTGAGTCGAATCGACTGTATGAATGACAAGCGCTGATTCTGTAGGTCGCGTAATTCTCCCTTAGTCGAAATTTGCGTCCGATCTTGGCTGTTGAGAAAAAAATTGATCCAGCGCTCCCAATTCCAACCTTTTTAGGCGAAATTCTCAGGGCCGTTGTGATTTGAATCGATTTGACGGTCGATATTCCAACTTTTTCGCCACCGGACCTAAGGGGTGTTCGAAAACCGGTTCGAGGGGGACGTTAAAAAATAGCGCGGAACTGGTTTACGTACCCGAAATCGGCGCTTTCTGTCGTCGCCCCCGCGGTTTTAAAAGCTAGGTTTTAGTGGTCGAAAAACTTCGCGTGCAACCAGACTGTGATTACCAAGTGTGAGGATCTAGGATCTAGCTCAAGAAAGAGGGTTTGGATTGAATGGTTCACCTGGGTTCAACACGAGGCTATATATTGTCTCGACACAAGGCCAGCTACCCAAGTGTTACACGAATGTTCTGAGGGTCGCGAAGCGCCCCGAACTCAACCTTCCCGAACTCAGTAGAAAGCAATTCGGTGGCAACCGAAAAAGCTTGAGTTTGGTACACGTAACCTGGT
>CANJKZ010001131.1:0-237500 GCA_947471745.1 Closterium sp. Naga37s-1
GGGGGGTGAGTCATGCACGGGGGGGGTGAGTCATGCATGGGGGGTGAGTCATGCATGGGGGGGTGAGTTCATGCATGGGGGATGAGTCATGCATGGGGGATGAGTCATGCACGGGGAGTGAGTCATGCATGGGGGGTGGAGTCATGCATGGGGGGGTGAGTCATGCACGGGGGGGTGAGTCATGCACGGGGGGTGAGTCATGCATGGGGGGTGAGTCATGCATGGGGGGTGAGTCATGCACGGGGGGTGAGTCATGCATGGGGGGTGAGTCATGCATGGGGGTGAGTCATGCAGGGGGGGTGAGTCATGCATGGGGGGTGAGTCATGCATGGGGGGTGAGTCATGCACGGGGGATGAGTAATGCATGGGGGGTGAGTCATGCACGGGGGGTGAGTCATGCACGGGGGGTGAGTCATGCACGGGGGGTGAGTCATGTACGGGGGGTGAGTCATGCACGGGGGGTGAGTCATGCACGGGGGGTGAGTCATGCACGGGGGGTGAGTCATGCATGGGGGGTGAGTTATGCACGGGGGGTGAGTCATGCACGGGGGGTGAGTCATGCACGGGGGGTGAGTCATGCATGTGGGGGGTGAGTCATGCACGGGGGGTGAGTCATGCATGGGGGGTGAGTCATGCATGGGGGGTGAGTCATGCATGGGGGGTGAGTCATGCATGGGGGGTGAGTCATGCATGGGGGGTGAGTCATGCATGGGGGGTGAGTCATGCATGGGGGGTGAGTCATGCATGGGGGTGAGTCATGCACGGGGGGTGAGTCATGCATGGGGGGTGAGTCATGCATGGGGATGAGTCATGCATGGGGGTGAGTCATGTACGGGGGGTGAGTCATGCATGGGGATGAGTCATGCATGGGGGGTGAGTCTTGATGGGGGGTGAGTCATGCACGGGGGGTGAGTCATGCATGGGGGGTGAGTCATGCACGGGGGGTGAGTCATGCATGGGGGTGAGTCATGCACGGGGGGTGAGTCATGCACGGGGGGTGAGTCATGCACGGGGGGGAGTCATGCATGGGGGGTGAGTCATGCACGGGGGGTGAGTCATGCACGGGGGGTGAGTCATGCATGGGGGGGTGAGTCATGCACGGGGGTGTGAGTCATGCACGGGGGTGAGTCATGCACGGGGGGTGAGTCATGCATGGGGGGTGAGTCATGCACGGGGGGTGAGTCATGCACGGGGGGTGAGTCATGCACGGGGGTGAGTCATGCATGGGGGGTGAGTCATGCATGGGGGGTGAGTGAGTCATGCATGGGGGGTGAGTCATGCATGGGGGGTGAGTCATGCATGGGGGTGAGTCATGCACGGGGGGTGAGTCATGCATGGGGGTGAGTCATGCATGGGGATGAGTCATGCATGGGGGGTGAGTCATGCATGGGGGTGGGGGTGAGTCATGCATGGGGGTGTGAGTCATGCATGGGGGTGTGAGTCATGCACGGGGGGTGAGTCATGCATGGGGGGGTGAGTCATGCATGGGGGGTGAGTCATGCATGGGGGGTGAGTCATGCATGGGGGGTGAGTCATGCATGGGTGTGATATGGGGGGGTGAAGTCATGCATGGGGATGAGTCATGCATGGGGGTGGAGTCATGTACGGGGGGGAGTCATGGGGGTGAGTCATGCATGGGGGGTGAGTCATGCATGGGGGGTGAGTCATGCATGGGGGGTGAGTCATGCATGGGGAGTGAGTTGTGCATGGGGGGTGAGTCATGCACGGGGGGTGAGTCATGCATGGGGGGTGAGTCATGCATGGGGGGTGAGTCATGCATGGGGGGTGAGTCATGCATGGGGGGTGAGTCATGCATGGGGGGTGAGTCATGCATGGGGGGTGAGTCATGCATGGGGGGTGAGTCATGCACGGGGGGTGAGTCATGCATGGGGGGTGAGTCATGCATGGGGGGTGAGTCATGCATGGGGGGTGAGTCATGCATGGGGGTTGAGTCATGCATGGGGGGTGAGTCATGCATGGGGATGAGTCATGCATGGGGGTGAGTCATGCATGGGGATGAGTCATGCATGCGGGGGTGAGTCATGTACGGGGGGTGAGTCATGGGGTTGAGTCATGCATGGGGGGTGAGTCATGCATGGGGGGTGAGTCATGCATGGGGGGTGAGTCATGCACGGGGGGTGAGTCATGCATGGGGGGTGAGTCATGCATGGGGGGTGAGTCATGCATGGGGGGTGAGTCATGCATGGGGGGTGAGTCATGCATGGGGGTGAGTCATGCATGGGGATGAGTCATGCATGGGGGGTGAGTCATGCATGGGGATGAGTCATGCATGGGGGGTGAGTCATGTACGGGGGGGTGAGTCATGGGGGTGAGTCATGCCATGGGGGGTCGTGAGTCATGCATGGGGGGTGAGTCATGCATGGGGGGGTGAGTCATGCATGGGAGTGAGTCATGCATGGGGGGTGAGTCATGCACGGGGGGTTAGTCATGCATGGGGGGTGAGTCATGCATGGGGGGTGAGTCATGCATGGGGGGTGAGTCATGCATGGGGGGTGAGTCATGCATGTTGTAATTGTACACTATATACAACATTCATAGGCTAGAATAGGTGTAGTCCTTTAGGTTCTTGGGGGGTTGGGTGTACACTCCAACCACACTTTGTGGTTGGTCAAGATTGGATTTGGTCTTGGCCCTTGGTTGGCACTTGCCAACTTTTGGTCCTTAGACCAACCAATCCCAACCTAGCCACATTGTGAGGTTGCCTACTCCACAAGGCACCTCACCCATCGGCCAACTTATTGGCCAATAGGGTTAGCTCCTCCTACAACCTTCTCTTCCTTGCATGCTTGTATTATAGAGCCTTGTTGGCTCATTACTAATCATACTCTTGAATTCTATCAATGCATGGGGGGTGAGTCATGCATGGGGGATGAGTCATGCATGGGGGATGAGTCAATCAGGAAACACTCACCATACGTGCCGTGCTTGCGGTCCACTCTCTGCCTGCAGGCCTGCAGCGCGTGCAGAATGGGCGCCAGATACAGCAGCGTCTTGCCCGACCCCGTGTCCGCTCGAATGAGCCTGCAGTGTGGGAGGAAAGGAGATGATGGGAGAGGAGGGGAGAGGAGGTGCAGATGAGTTGGGAGGATCAGAAAAGGTTTGCGTCTTCGCAGACATCCTGACACTTCAAGGTCGTATAGAACAGAACAGCACAGCAGCAGCGCACCGCACCTGGCATGTGATGTCTGGAACGACGTGCACGCCCCCTGGTTGCAACTTTCAAGACGTCTCATCTCAACTCTCACCCGATTCTCGGCCGTGAGTGAGTGAACAGCACAGCGGCGCACCTGGCATGTGATGTCTGGGACCACTTGCACGTGGCCTGGTTGTAGGTCCATAAGGGAGTATGTGCGCGAAAAGAGCAACTCGATTCTGCTCCCACCATGTGCGCCCACACGAGTGCACACACGTTCATACATGCACATGTGACCACACAGCACCACACGGCAGACAGGAATGTGGTCACATGCAACGTGATGTGCACATGAATGCACAGAATCAGCATGCACATGAATGTAAGCACACACGCACGCACACACACAGCGAGGAGGAAGAGGGAGAGGAGGGAGAATGAGACAGAGCTAGGGAGGCGCCTTATGGATGTGCGTCAGCTAAGCGGCTGCCAAGGCCTGTGTGCAAAGTATGTTAGAGGGCAGACGTGAGTCAGCTAAGCGGCTGCCAAGGCCTGTGTGCAAAGTATGTTAGAGGGCAGACGTGAGTCAGCTAAGCGGCTGCCAAGGCCTGTGTGCAAAGTATGTTAGAGGGCAGACGTGAGTCAGCTAAGCGGCTGCCAAGGCCTGTGTGCAAAGTATGTTAGAGGGCAGACGTGAGTCAGCTAAGCGGCTGCCAAGGCCTGTGTGCAAAGTATGTTAGAGGGCAGACGTGAGTCAGCTAAGCGGCTGCCAAGGCCTGTGTGCAAAGTATGTTAGAGGGCAGACGTGAGTCAGCTAAGCGGCTGCCAAGGCCTGTGTGCAAAGTATGTTAGAGGGCAGACGTGAGTCAGCTAAGCGGCTGCCAAGGCCTGTGTGCAAAGTATGTTAGAGGGCAGACGTGAGTCAGCTAAGCGGCTGCCAAGGCCTGTGTGCAAAGTATGTTAGAGGGCAGACGTGAGTCAGCTAAGCGGCTGCCAAGGCCTGTGTGCAAAGTATGTTAGAGGGCAGACGTGAGTCAGCTAAGCGGCTGCCAAGGCCTGTGTGCAAAGTATGTTAGAGGGCAGACGTGAGTCAGCTAAGCGGCTGCCAAGGCCTGTGTGCAAAGTATGTTAGAGGGCAGACGTGAGTCAGCTAAGCGGCTGCCAAGGCCTGTGTGCAAAGTATGTTAGAGGGCAGACGTGAGTCAGCTAAGCGGCTGCCAAGGCCTGTGTGCAAAGTATGTTAGAGGGCAGACGTGAGTCAGCTAAGCGGCTGCCAAGGCCTGTGTGCAAAGTATGTTAGAGGGCAGACGTGAGTCAGTTAAGCGGCTGCCAAGGCCTGTGTGCAAAGTATGTTAGAGGGCAGACGTGAGTCAGCTAAGCGGCTGCCAAGGCCTGTGTGCAAAGTATGTTAGAGGGCAGACGTGAGTCAGCTAAGCGGCTGCCAAGGCCTGTGTGCAAAGTATGTTAGAGGGCAGACGTGAGTCAGCTAAGCGGCTGCCAAGGCCTGTGTGCAAAGTATGTTAGAGGGCAGACGTGAGTCAGCTAAGCGGCTGCCAAGGCCTGTGTGCAAAGTATGTTAGAGGGCAGACGTGAGTCAGCTAAGCGGCTGCCAAGGCCTGTGTGCAAAGTATGTTAGAGGGCAGACGTGAGTCAGCTAAGCGGCTGCCAAGGCCTGTGTGCAAAGTATGTTAGAGGGCAGACGTGAGTCAGCTAAGCGGCTGGTGTGCAAAGTATGTTAGAGGGCAGACGTGAGTCAGCTAAGCGGCTGGTGTGCAAAGTATGTTAGAGGGCAGACGTGAGTCAGCTAAGCGGCTGGTGTGCAAAGTATGTTAGAGGGCAGACGTGAGTCAGCTAAGCGGCTGGTGTGCAAAGTATGTTAGAGGGCAGACGTGAGTCAGCTAAGCGGCTGGTGTGCAAAGTATGTTAGAGGGCAGACGTGAGTCAGCTAAGCGGCTGGTGTGCAGAGTATGTTAGAGGGCAGACGTGAGTCAGCTAAGCGGCTGGTGTGCAAAGTATGTTAGAGGGCAGACGTGAGTCAGCTAAGCGGCTGGTGTGCAAAGTATGTTAGAGGGCAGACGGCTGTCCCCAAACACGTGCGGAAGTGCAGATGGCAAAACCACCCCAAACACGTACCCAGCAGCAGCACACCTATCAATAGATAGCCTCTAGCACAAGACGTACCTGGCAGCGGTCTTTTGGATGGTGGGGCAGGTGTGGAAGTGTGCAAAGCGGTTCCACACGTCTTTGATCGAGGGATAGAGCGGGAAGGCGGCGGGGTTGGCGTCGGCAGGGGCCATGGAGCGCAGAGCAAACATGAACACTCTCTATGCCTCGCCCGACTTGAAGTTGCCCTGCGATGCCTAGAAGCCTGATTGGGGGGAAGGGTGGTATGGGGCGTGGAGAGAGGGGGGGGAGGGGGGGGGTGGAGTGAGGGGAAAGGGGGAGAGGAGGAGAGAAAGAGAGGAGTTGGGGAGGAAGAGGAGGAAGGAAGAGGAGGAAGGAAGAGAAGGATGGAAGAGGAGGATGGAAGAGAGGAAAAGAGGAGGTTTTTCTATACAGGAGCATGTACACACACACACACACACACACACACACTCTTCTTGGAGATAATGTCAATCTAAAGGTCAGGAGGAGCACACACCCATGCCCGCACCCAGGAGCAGCACGCACCGAGGAAGTGGAAGCGTCTGAGCCCCACGACTAGGCCCTCTTGAAGGAACTTGATGTAGGGCGTCATTCCCTGGTTGGAGTTCCTGGGTGCCGGGAAGTCACCTGTGTTTGGGATGCGTACACACATGAAAAGATACGCATTAACATGCACACAGACACACCATGCATGCATGCATGCACACCCTCAACACACCCACAAGGGTACAATATCACGCACCATTCACATTCAGTGAGGGCAGGCATGGTGTGGTGGTGAGGGAGGAGGGTGAGCGTGTGCACTGGAAAGAAAGGAGTGAGCATGGCATGTCATGTCATCACATGGTGTGACTTGATGTGATGGCAAGGCATAGCATGGCAGGCAGGCAAGTGAGATGAGACTGCACACAACCTTCTCAAAAAGGTTCCCTCCACCAAAATATGCTACATCATTATTCACTTAACAAGCACACCATACCCCTCGCAAGCTGACTCACTCTTAAGATCCTGTCTCGGCCTAATTGCCGGTGTGCCACTGTGTAGCCCGGTTCTGCACACGTGTCCTGCACAGGAAGGAGACGCGGGCTGGAGGCACGGTAGATGATTCGGGGAGGATGTTCGGAGAGCGAGTGCAGGGGAAAGGGTGTCACAGTCGAACAGAGAGGCAATGGATCATGGCGTGGTATATGGGACGTGGAAACTGGTATGTGGCGTTCGGACAGCAATGCACTCGGAAGCTATCAGAACAAGGACGACTCGGGCACGGCTGCCACAAATTGACACCACACACTGACACGCTGCTGTGGTGCTGCAGAAGTTACTGAGTGGTGTTACTGGGTGGATATGGACGGTATAATATAGACGAACTAACAATATACAGTATAAGTACATATCTGTACGTGCTCACTTATCTCACTTGCTGGATTTCAGGATCAAAGCCAATTTCAAAGCATTGGCTCGAACCAGATTTTGCTCCTCTTGGTCCTCCCCTCCAGATGCACTGTCTCCTTACATTATTCTCCTTCCGGACCCTTTTGTCCCAGCCTCTTTACCCTCACACTCCTCCGCTTGACTCGAACCGGGCTCTGCCCCTTGAATCGAAGCTAGGTCAAAAGCGTCAACTCGAACCAGCTTTCGCTCCTCTGAGTCCTCCCCTCCAGGTGCATTGTCTCCAGACGCTCTAGACGCTCGTGTCCTGGCCTCACTGCCCTCCACTTGAGAGAAACCCGCCTTTGCCTCCGGAAATTTCTTAGCTGGTCAGCCACTGATGCTCCTCTTGTGCCCTCATCCAGCCTGCATGTGCCAATACAGGTGGGAGGATGGGTGGGTGCTTCACAGCTTCATGGGCAAGGCAACTGGTTAATAGCCACAGGTTACACAAGTACAGTCACAAGCAGCCAGAGGGGACAGGTCTAACTGTATATTCCCCTCTGTCGAAACATTTCCAAACGGGTGCAGGTATCGGGTTTGTAGTAAAGAATTTCGACCACGCACCGGTCGAAGAAGTTTAGGGCAGAAGCAGCATCACCCGAAGCTGATTTCCTGTGCCACGGCCTGTGAGGCTCCTCTTGGTCATGCAGGCCCCTCCTTCTCCACACCAAGTGCTGCTGCTGCTGCCTGCCCTCTCCCCCCATCATCCGCAGCTGCCTCACTGTCTCTGCATTGCTCCTCCAGCTCCTCCCACCCTTGGTAAACCCAGAAACGTTTTGAGGCGCCTCAAAAGTTGCTGTCGCTGCTGCCCGCAGCTGCCTTGCTGTCTCTGCGCTGCTTCTCCAGCTCCTGCCATTCTGTTAGGCCCAGAGCTCTGCTGCTTGCTGCTGTGTGAACCTGAATCCGCCCCAGAGCATTTAACCAAACTTCTTGCTTGCATCCGCTGGGAAAGAGCCACAGGGCTCTGCTGCTCAGGGCCAAACAGGAAGGCCTGTGGAGAGATGATGCGGCTCCGCTGCTGATGCAGCTGCTCAGAGCTACCACGGAGGGACAGCTGTAAGGGCGAGTGGTCATTGGGTGATCGAGCGAGGAGCTGACGTGCGATTGGCAGTGTGGATTAGATTCAGGTCTTCAGCAGAGGAGGTTCTACGGTGGTGCCGCTGCTGCCACTGCTGATTCTGCTGCGCTCTCCCTCCTGCTTGTCTCAGGTCTTGGCTCGACGCAGTGAACTCGAAATTTGCCCTGTTGTTCCCAGGAGAGAGGTGGATAGGACTCAGGGAAGAGGAAGAGGAAGAGCCTACTCTTCGCCTGCTTTGTCCTGCCGCTTGTGCTGCTGCAATCGGTGCTGCATGCGGTGCTGCTGCTGATTGTGATGCCTTTGGGTTGCCTGCGAGGTTTCTTTCTTTGCTCCACTGCTGGCCCCTGTTGTACTTAGCAACAAGGGTGTTCACCGTCTGCTGAAGCGACAGCAGGCCCTTCTGCAAACCGGATACCACCGATTTGCTCAACGTTGTCACCGCTCTGAACCCCGTGTTAGTGCCCATGCTGCTCAGCGCCTTGATCCCTGCGTCAACCCGCGCGCCCCTGTCTAGAGCTTTCACAGCAGCGGGTGCTGCAGAGGGTAGAGATGACGTTGATGCTGAGAGAAGCGATGGTGGGGAAGAAACGAGGCAGAAGCTGATGCGGAAACATCAGCAGCAGTGGGACCAGCGGAGGGAGAGGCGGAGGGAGAAGCGGCAGGAGACGTAGGCAGAGACGCAGATGGACCGATGGGAATCTGAGAGCATCCGTCCACTGTCCTGCCCTTCTGTGCGAGCGCAATCACTGCAACGGCTCCTGCCATGCACCGTCCCTGTCATCAGCTGCGCCTTTGATGAGCTGGGAAAGTTTGGTGGTCTGGGTGACAGGTCTGGTGCCTCGGGTGATAGATTCTGCGGTCCAGGTAGCATCGGTGACCTGGGGGGCAAACGATTTGACGGGGAGCCGGTCAGGCGTGCCAAGTGGGGGTTGGTGGGAAACTGGAGAGGCTTGTTGTCTGGTGGGAGATGGTCGCTGGTGGGGGAGATGCAGCTGACTTAATTCCACTGCTCGCCTCTCCTGGAGGCTGGAATTTGCGACAAGGTGCGATGGTGGGAAATGCAGGCGACTGGGAACAAGGCGGTCTGAGTGTGGACTGAGGCGAGGGGCGGATTGAGATGGTGATATTGCGTGGGGGTTCGATGGAGAGAGGGGGTGTCGAGAACGAAGTGGGGACGGAGGGGTTTGAGCAGGGGAGTGGGGAAGGAGGTGAGAGGGAGAGATGTTGGAGGGGGAGCGAGGGGAGAGAGGGGGAAGCGAGAGGGGAAGAGCTTGGATGATGCATCATCCAATTATGCATCATCCAATCATGCATCATCCATTATGCATCATCCAATCATGCATCATCCGATCATGCATCATCCAATCATGCATCATCCGATCATGCATCATCCAATCATACATCATCCCATCATCATCCAATCATGCATCATCCAATCACGCATCATCCGATCACGCATCATCCGATCATGCATCATCCAATCATGCATCATTCCATCACGCATCATCCAATCATGCATCATCCCACCATGCATCATCCAATCATGCATCATTCCATCATGCATCATTCCATCATGCATCATTCATTCCATCATGCATCATTCCATCATGCATCAACCCATCATGCATCAACCCATCATGCATCGTCCAGTCATGCATCATTCCAAGCATGCATCGTCCTGGCAGCATGTCATTCCGTTCAAGTCGAGCTGCACTCCATTATGAACTCTTCGCGACATCCCTCTCATGCACAACACGCCATTCAGAGTCAATTCCTAAAAAAAACCCGTTCTTTTCAACCTTTCCTCTCAACCCTCACACTCATTTGCGCCCATCTGTTCCTCTCTCACGCCCATGATCTCCCACACCAGCTTCGCCAACACCCCCGGCTGTCATCGCAGCTTCGCACACCCCGGTCCTGTGTCGCGTCAGTCACGATCACTGGGCGTACATACAGCAGGCGGCAAGGCCGTATGGTGATTCAAATCGAATCATGTGATCGAGCGACGTTATGGCGCGACGGTGCCGAAGCAGTGATGTCGAGCTCGACCAGCTTTCAGGGGATCATCACCGTAAGGCCGTCTCGACGCGAAGCGACGGTGCGACGGCGAATTGAGTGGCGACGCTATGTGTGGGACGTGGCGATGGCGAATCGCATTGATGGCGAAGCTCTGTGCTACGGTGCGACGGCGGAATGGCGAAGCCTGGATCCTCCCGTGCGATGGTAGAGCGGATGGCGAAGCGCGTAGGGACTACCATCGGATGCAACGACGGGAAGTTGCGACGATGACACTGGAAGCACCAACAACACCGCTGGAGCGATGACTACTAACAGGGCAAAGCCGCGCCGCGGTGCACATGTCGTCGTGCCCCACCCACGGAGCAAAAGAGTCGTTCCGTCCTAATGAATCTAGAAGCTGCTGCATCCGGTTTTCGCGGCCTGCATTCCTACGTAAAGTAATCATCAAACTACTGTCTAGTTAGGGCGTGTGACATTTTCCTATCTTGCCCGTCCGGACAAGACATCGTCCGGACATTTGTAGGGTTACCCATGTCGTTAACTCTCGCAGGATTTATCGTTAGTACCCATGCGACGTCGCAAACGATCGGACTTCAGATGGAACTTTTTGCATAAATTGCCCTCTCAAATTGTCCGGACGCGTACCGTTCGTACAGTAACGCGATTTCACTGGCCGACGAATTCTTCTCCGCGTGTCGCTTGGAAGTTACCTATCTCGTGATGGCGTCGTTGTCCTGGTTACAGTCTCGTCAGTATTCTAATTTTCGTAAGTGTGAAAAAGTGTCATCACCTACGTCCGGACGAGGCTCAGTCTGGACGTTGGCCTAGGACCGTCCGATATTCGGTAATCGAACCGTTCTTGGACAGTCGTCTGGACTTTTACCTCTTTTAGAAAATGTCCCACGCCCTTACCGCTGAGTTGGAACAGAGCGCACGCTGTCCGACCCGTCCACTCTACTAGAGTACGGTGCAGAGCCTTTTGTTTATACTAAACAACGGTTACAAAGTGTTGATACATTTTGAATGATTTCGACAGTTACTTGTAAAACAGAGTAGCTGTGACTACTGGAGGGCTGGAAACTTGGCTGGAAAGTCTTAGCAGGGCTGCTGGAATTGACTGGATGAGGTAAAACTTCACTATGTTCAAGATTAACAAGCCCACTAAAGCACAACTCTAGGCATCACAAACAAGACAGATTGAAAGCTCAAACTAGGCTGATAGACAATGTAACTTCCCTGGTAACTTGGGCACAATCTAGATTGGATGGACCCTGAGTGACTTTGAGTGCCACATGAGGTGCATGAATAAGAAAACTCTGGATATTTCTGTTATAGCTGATTCTGATGTGTAGAAGCCTGTAGAAACTGCCAACACTTCGGTTTGAAGGCAGCTTTGAACTATATCGAGTCTTCGGCTGAAATCTGATTGGTGGTGGAACTTTCGAAGTACTTCCCGAAGCTCTGATTCATCGCCGACATTCCCCCTTGCTGCTGCTTGTGTGCAAAGGGCTGTGGCGGCAGAAACTCGATTCTCCAACACTCCCCCTCGCACCAGACCCGAAGCACACATACACCCATGCTGATGCTCCTTTCACATCTCCTTAGCATACACTTCATGCTGCTGCCCACGTCTCTTCCCTTCACACTCCTCATTCTCCTCAAACTGCTCCACTGCTTCATGAAGTGTCATGAGGCCTGCTCTTGCCTTGCACATGTTGAATGCATGATGTGGAAGAACCTTGGTCATGAAATCTGCTGCTTGATCGAATGAACGGCAAAAGTTGACGGCGATAACTCCCTTCTCTAGTTGCTCATGAATGAAGTGGTACTGCACCTCGATGTGTTTTGTACGCCCATGATGAACCGGGTTCTTGGAAAGAGCTACGGCTGAAGTGTTGTCCACGTAGAGCGGAGTTGGTTGAGTTTGCGGCTGCCTCAATTCCTCCAAGAGTCCACGTAACCAGATTGCCTCCCTTGCTCCTTCTGTCATTGCCATGTACTCAGCTTCGGTTGTTGAAAGTGCCACACAACTTTGCTTGCGCGATTGCCAAGAAACAGCGGCACCACACATGAGGAAGATGTAGCCGCCGGTAGACTTGCGTGTGCTCAATTCTCCCGCCCAATCTGCATCGGTAAAGCCTTGGAGGGAGCTTGCATATGGGCTGGCTTGGAAGAGAAGACCATGATTAGAAGTACCTTTGAGATACCGAAGAGCTCGCTTGGCTGCATGCATATGAATAGGTGAAGGGGCACTCATGTGTTGAGCTAGCTTAGATACCGTGAATGCTAAGCCGGGCCTTGTGCATAGGGCTGCATACATGAGACACCCAGCCTGACTTTGGTACAGAGCTAGGTCTTGTGGGGATACCTTAAGTGAATTCTCACCATGATGCTCACTCTCCTCAAGACACAACTCTTTAATACCTATGATATCAAGGCTTGACTCTCTCTCTTCATAGGGCTGATGTGAAGACAAAGGGACAAATTTGGAAGGAAGTGGGGTAGGTGATGGCTTGCTATCATCAAGACCAAACCTCTCAAGGACCTTTTGGATGTACCTTTGCTGGAATAGGAAGATGGACCGTGACTTACGATCTCTCACAATGTTCATACCAAGATAATGACTCGGCTCACCAAGATCGGTCATCGTGAATGCACTCGTGAGAATACCTTTCACCTTGTTGAGAAGATCAAGAGAACCTGAGACTAGGAGGAGGTCATCGACATATACCAAGAGCCAAATGTACTCCCCCTCACTCGTGTGCATGAAGTACAGAGCGTTGTCTCTCATGGACCTTGTGAAACCATGCTTGAAAAGTACCTGCTCAAGAGCATGATACCAAACCCGTGGGGACTGTTTGAGACCATAAAGGGACTTTACCAGGCGACACACTCGACCCGTACCGTCATCATAACCTTCGGGTTGTGCCATGTATACCTCTTCTTCCAAGACACCGTAGAGAAATGCGTTCTTGACATCCATTTGATGGATATGGAGACCAAGATATGCGGCTATGGCGAGGAGGACTCGTACCGTGGTGTACTTTGCTACCACGGCAAAGGTTTCGGTGAAGTCAAGACCTGGAATTTGGGAATAACCTTTTGCCACTAACCTTGCCTTGTACCTATCGAGGCTACCATCACCTTTTACCTTGATCTTGTACACCCATTTGACACCAATTACCTTCTTCCCTGGAGGTGGCTCAACAAGACGCCATGTACCTCGCTTCATGAGACTCTCAATCTCCTCTTCCTCAGCTTTCAACCAATGCTCTCTTTCGGGACTTGCCATTGCCTCACGACGACTCAAGGGCTCTCGCGGAAGGTGTGATGCTGCCATGCATATTGCCTCTACCTTCTTGTGAATGCAATTCTCACTCTCCTCACATGTGCACCTTGATGACATGTCAACCATGAAATTGAAGGGCTTTTTTACCTTGCGGACTCGTTTACCTTTACCAAACTCCTCAGTTGGCTGAGACACATTAGTGGTAGGGTTCGGTCTCACAGTGTTTGATTGCGTTGATGCGGTCATTTGCGGCTGAGACAACGGCTGCGACATCGGCTGCGACGGCGGCACGGCTGCTTGTTCTTCTCCTGGCGTGGAAATATCTTGATTATCGGTGTTGACTTGAGGATTAGGTATGGTGACTCGTGGCGGTGAAGCTGAAACGTTTGTCGGCATAGTTGGTTGTGAAGATGCTCTTGGTGGGGATCTTGAGACTAGAAGCTTGGGAATTGATGATGACGCTGCCTTGTCGAGAGGTGGTGATGGTTGGGGCTGGTTGGTGTTGTTGCTCGGTGTTGAAGATGGTGGTAACTGATGACGACCGAATCCGGGACGTGGGGGTGAAGTTGAGAAAGGTCTTGGGTGAAGAAGTGGACTGTTGGAGCTGGTGTTGGTGGTGACTCGCTGAAGTGATCCTCGTGCTATGAGCTGGCTTGACGTTGGAACAAGTGATGAACGTGTGGTATGAGAACGAGGTGTTGCGGTGACGGTTGACTTGTTGCTAGGAAGAGTCGTAGATGGTGTTGATGTAGGTACTTGGGGTCTTGTAGCTGTTGATTGCTGCTGCATGGGATGATGATGAGCTTCTGTAGTTGCCTCTGGAGTGATGGCTGGTGATGGGTTTGATGGCGTAGTGGTGGGCTGATCCGGTTGGCGTTGAAATTGTGAGGTTGGTGTTGATATAGCTGGCTGGTTTGTGACTGTTGGCTGCTGCTCCTTTGGTGGTGATGGAACGGTGACTTGCTGCGGTGGATTGTCTTCATTTGATGGCTGAACTTCATCTCCACTTGGTTGAGTAGCTGCTGGTGGCACTGGCGTGGCACGGTTGGACTCGTTGACGACGGCTTGAGGGAGATCGATGATCGGTCCGCTATGGTCAGAATCGGTGTCATCTTCTTCCTCCTCTTGTGTTGTTTCCTCAGGTGCGCTTGCTGGTTCCTGTTGGATAGAAGGTAGAGAGGAGAAAGAGGAAAACTTATGCCAACCTGCAAGGGACATGTCTTCATAGAAGACAACATCCCTTGAAACCACTTCTCGCTTGGTGACAGGATCCCAAAGGACCCATCCCTTGCTCTCATTGCTCATGCCGATGAAGAGGCCCCAATGAGCTTTGCTGTCCAGCTTGAGTCTCTTTGCATCTGGAACACGGTATTGGGCCATGGAACCAAAAACACGAAGCATAGACAGATCTGGTTTAACTCCAAACCAAGCCTCATATGGCGTTACACCTTTCGGTAAGGGCCTTGTGGGTCTCCTGTTGCGAACATTAATTGCCATAGTGATTGCCTCACCCCACCAGAGCTTGTCAAGGCCTTTGAACTGAAGGAAAGTGGTAGCTATAGCCTGGATAGTGCGATGAAACCTCTCTGCCACTCCATTTTGCTGAGGACTATAGGGACAAGTGAACTGTTGTTTGATGCCCAATGCCAACAACTCCCCCTGAAACGCTTTCCCCATGTACTCACCTCCTCGATCCGACCTCAAGGTGAGTAACTTCTTCCCTGGCTCTCTCTCAACAAGTGCTAGCCATTGCTTGAAACACTTGTGAACTTCATCCTTGGTGTTGATGAAAAAGGACCACGAGAAACGACTCTTGTCATCAATGAAAGACACCAAATATCTCTTACCGTTTCGAGTAGGGTCTCGCATGGGGCCGAAGACATCAGTGTGGACCAACTCTAGGAGGTCCCTTGACTGAGACTTAGAAGGGAAGAATGGCTTTCTAGCTAGTTTACCTTCCACACAAGATGGACATGGAACGGAAGAAAGGGACTTGACTGCACTTTCATTCAAACTCAATCCTTCCACGCTCTTGTGATTTACCAACTCTTTCAATGCTTGCACTCCCACGTGCCCCAAGCGTGCATGCCATACCTCAGCTTGGGAGATACTCCGTTTGTTGTTGACTTGATCGGTTGAAACAGCGGGAAGCGAGACAACGTCGTTCTTCGTGTTGCTAGCACCGCGCTTAATCTCCAACTTCATCTTGTAGAGCCGCCCGATACGCTCGCCTTCAGCCACCAGATTTCCTGCACTGTCCCACACTTTGGCTTTCCCCCCTTGCAAGAGAACGGAGGCACCTTTCTCTTCGAGTTGTCCGGCTGAGAGCAAGTTTGCTCCCAAATCAGGAACAAACAAAGCTTTATTGACACAAAATGACTTACCATCCTTTTCGAACTCAAGCTTGCCGACTCCTTTGATTGGTACTTTGCCAAGATCAGCAAGAGTCACAGCTTTTGAGTCATATGAGGGCTGAAAATCCTTGAGAATGGACTGATAGGGAGTCATGGTTTCAGAGCAGCCACTATCAAGAATAAACTCCTCACTACTAGTAGAGAAAACGTGCATGCAAGTAGCAGCGTTAAAAAGGACAGGACCATCGGACTCTTTGGACTCATCTTGACTTGTAGAATGACTTGCTATATTTGCTATGGCTGCCTTACCTTTTTCAGATAGTAGCTGAGGTGGGGGGACCCAATTAGGAGGCTTCTTAGGACAAGCATACCACGGGTGACCCCACTCATGACAACAAAAACACTCAAAATTAAACTTTTTAGCATTCGGGGCTTGGCTGAAAGAATTGACTCTTGGCATATTGACTCTTGCATTCCTAGGCTGGTATTGATTGGGAATCGAAGGCCTTGGCTGGACATAGTGACTGGACTTATAGGGAGGACTTGACTGAGGAAAACGAGAGGGTTTGTATGGGTTGGAAGGTGACTGAAATTTCGTACCGTAGTAGGGTTGAGGGCAATTTGGGCTGAAATTTCCTTGCCTCTGGAATTGGTTGCCATATCTTGTGGCTGCTGCAGCACTCCACGCACCTTCGTCACTCCGCTTGTTCCGTGAAAGGTCTCGACTCTGCTGCTCGTTGACAAGGGCCTCAAAGATGAACGCACGACTCTTCATTGACTGCGGGAGCGCTTGTAGTGTTGCACGGAAAGTGTCCCACTCCGGTGTAAGGCCGGTGAGGATGACGGTCTTGAAAAGAGACTCTGGAATCTCCAAGCCGATCGCTGCTGCTTCCTCCAGCATTGCTTCAGCTCGTTGTAGGTAGGCTTGTGCTGATTCATCTTCTTCCATCTTCAGATTCATGAAGCGGCTCCACATCTCGGCTTGGCTGCTCTCGAATTTTGACTGGTGCATAGTCTTCAGTCGGCTCCATGCTTCCTCTGCACTGTTTGCCTTGGTAGAACAGGGCAGGAGCGACTTCAACTGCTGCTCGTGAATGCTATTGAGTAGGTAGAGGAAGGCCTCCTTGTTGCGTCGTTCGTAAAGTCGTTTTTCAGCTTCTGAAGCATCTGCTGCTGGTTTGGCTGCTTCTCCAATGTAGTAAGGCCACAGATCCAGAAGGGATGCAGTGAGCTCAAACTGAGTTGCCCATGTTGGAAAATCTTTGCCGTTGAACTTAGGGAGGTGAAGCTTAGGCATGAAGGAGGTGAGTGGTGAGTATGTTGTTGAAGGACTGCCTGGTGCAACTGCTTCCACTAATCCAGTAGCTGCTGATGTTGACTCTGAAGCTCCTCCGGCTGGCTGGAGTGCAGGACCAGATGGATTGTCTCCCGCCATGTTCGTATGGTGCTAGGATAGGAACGTGGTGGGCTAGGTTGATCGAAACGACAAGCTCTGATACCAACTTGTAAAACAGAGTAGCTGTGACTACTGGAGGGCTGGAAACTTGGCTGGAAAGTCTTAGCAGGGCTGCTGGAATTGATTGGATGAGGTAAAACTTCACTATGTTCAAGATTAACAAGCCCACTAAAGCACAACTCTAGGCATCACAAACAAGACAGATTGAAAGCTCAAACTAGGCTGATAGACAATGTAACTTCCCTGGTAACTTGGGCACAATCTAGATTGGATGGACCTTGAGTGACTTTGAGTGCCACATGAGGTGCATGAATAAGAAAACTCTGGATATTTCTGTTATAGCTGATTCTGATGTGTAGAAACCTGTAGAAACTGCCAACACTTCGGTTTGAAGGCAGCTTTGAACTATATCGAGTCTTCGGCTGAAATCTGATTGGTGGTGGAACTTTCGAAGTACTTCCCGAAGCTCTGATTCATCGCCGACATTCCCCCTTGCTGCTGCTTGTGTGCAAAGGGCTGGGGCGGCAGAAACTCGATTCTCCAACAGTCCGACCCGTCCACTCTCCTAGAGTACGGTGCAGAGCCTTTTGTTTATACTAAACAACGGTTACAAAGTGTTGATACATTTTGAATTATTTGGACAGTTGCTTTTTCGCCACTCGTCAGCCTCTTTCGCGTATAGGAGCATTGTGAAGCTGTCACGGTAACTCCAGTACTGAGCTGACTCCGCTTGCGAACAATCTGCATTCGCCAACCAACTCCACTTGAAATCCGTGGGACAGAAAAGTACGCTCAAAACCAACACAACGACTGGTTGCACAACCAGCCAGGTCCCAATATACAGCGGTCCTTACAATCAATCAATCAGAGCATCAATCAGGAATTTGATCCGTACACGCCCTTCTAGTCTATATTCAGCTTCATAGCCCAGCCGTGTCACCGTAGCCCTCGTCCAGCACGAAATCCAGTCAGCTGGGTCCACATTTCACTTCAAATCTGTCAGGCTCGTGATAGCTCGGAACGGGACTTCAATTAGGAAACGCATTCAGGGATTCGTGAATTCGTGAATTCGCGTGATAGCTCTGGACGGGTGGTCATGGGGAATTCGTGAAGCCCAACGTTTGAAGAATGATCAGGCTGCGACTTGGAGCCTACGGGCTCTCCTTGTCCTCGAAGCAACCTGGTCAGGTTAGTGGATCTGTGTTTAGAGTGACATCTTCGTTTAGAGTGACATTCTTCGCACCTTACCTTCCCTACCTTCTCACACGGTTATATCCCAGCGATCTGGGAAGCTAAGGAGTTCACTTCCATTTCTGCCATTTCTCATTTTGCATTTACTCCTCTCTGCCATTTCTCCTCGACGTCAGCTTGTTCGGGATCCTGTTAGTTCTTCCTTACTCCGTGTTTCGTCATAAGGATAGTTTGTTAGCTGGGAAGTTATAGTCTCCGTTGAAGTCACCTTAGTTTCGCAGGAAGCCGAAGTAGTACTTTCCCGTCGACCTAGATCAGTTACGATGTCCCACGAGTCTCCGATCCGACGTTTATCCAGTGAGTTGCTTGCCAAGATCCTGCACCTAGTTGTTCGACCCGACGAGTTTCAGCATGCTCTGGTGTGCACAGGGTGGCGTGAAATAGCGTATAGCGTGCAGGACGTCCTTAGCGTGTCCGATCAACGTCGCATGAATCATCGTCAGCTGCTTGCTCTGCTCGCAGCGTTTCGTTGGCTGAAGAAACTAGTCCTTTTGGACGGAAGTTTGCTTGTCGTTCCGGACGCCTTCCTCGCTGGCCTTGCCGAATCTCATCCTGATTTAGTTTATCTTCACATCGGCACGATGACGGAGATGTTAGAACGCGGCAATGCTTTCACTACGAATGGACTTTCCCGCCTTTTCGAGGGTTGCACCCGATTAGAGGATCTGCAGTTCGTTTGTCCATCGGGTGTTCGTACCATTCCACCTTCCATCGGCAACCAATCTCGTCTTAGAAGACTTTCCCTCACAGCCCGTAGGATTCAGCATCTTCCCGACGCTATCACCTCGTTACAGGTGCTTGAAAACCTTGAACTAAGCATGGACGAGCTGCGCGATTTGCCACAGAATGTCGGTAGTCTCGTCTCTCTCAAGTCATAGCAGCTGAAACGCGTTCGCTCTCTACGCTCACTCCCAACATCCATTCAGCAGCTAGCGAATCTGCACCGTCTTTCCATCTCAGGCTGCGGGACATTTCAATTACCTGGTGGTCTCTCTAAGCTTCGACGACTGAAGGAGCTCGAGTTAAGAGATTGTGCAGATCTTTTGCCTCTGCCTGAGGATTTTGGAAGACTGCCGGCGCTGGAAAACCTACGCCTCCTGGATGTAAACGGAATCACGGAGCTTCCAGAGACTGTTGGGCTGCTGCAGCAACTGCAAATTCTTACCATCAAAGGCCTCTCTACTCAAATCTCGTCGCTGCCCCGGTCCTTGCCTAATGTGTCATCCCTCACGAGCCTCGACTTAAGGGTGGATAATCTTTCAGACCTGCCAGATGGCATTGGCCGATTATCAAAGCTTCAATCCGTTAAGCTGGCGAGTTTCGGGATTGTCACGCGTGCCGCTCCCAATGGTCGTCCAAGAATTTCTTCCCTGCCCGATGACTTCGGGCAGCTGACTGCGCTGACGATTCTGCATCTGTCAGTCCTTCAAGAACTCAATCATTTGCCAGAATCCCTCGGACACTTGCTGAAATTGCGTGAGCTGGAGATTTCTCACTGTGATCAGCTGCAGCAGCTACCCAACTCTCTTACCCGGTTATCTTCTCTTGAGATTCTAAGGGTCGAGTATTGCCCGGAGCTAACTGCTGTACCAGAGGGCTTGGGGGATGGGATGTGCCATCTTCGTAAGCTGCGTATAGTTTGCAAAGGTCTAATCCACGTCCCTGGATCCTTCTCTCGACTGTCGTCACTTGAAGTATTACGCATTGGATACAGCGAGTGCTTTGGAGGTTGCTTGTCTGAGAGCTTCAACAGCCTTACACGCCTTAGACGCCTCTCTCTATCTTCCATCCCGAATCTAACTTCCCTTCCTACCTCGCTCTCCAGATTGGCTCTCACTCTTACAAGCCTGTCAGTGGATGGTTGCAAGGAGCTGAAAGCGTTACCAGAGGAGATTGGGCAGTTGGTAATGCTGGAAAACCTTGAGCTTTTCTACTTAGATGGCTTGGAATCTCTACCTCGGTCGTTGTTGAAGCTGCCTCAATTGAAGGACCTTCAGGTTTATGACTGCGAGAGCCTGGGCCAACGGAGCACAATGGACGCCTTGGTTGGCGGCAGCAGTGGCGGCAGCAGCAGCACTTTTGAGTGCTTCGAAGGAAACGTGCTTCCGTCGCTGAGATATATATCCTTCTTGAATCTTACTTCCGAAGCACTTGATCCATCCTTGGGTTGTGTGCTTTCATTGGAGACACTGTGGCTGCAGGGTATGAATGCACTTTCTGCACTTGCTGATTCTATTTCTCGGCTGTCCAACCTAACCGACTTACACATCTGCGGAGCTGCGTGCCTCAAAGCACTACCGGAAGCAGTGGGCCGACTCTCGCAACTTACGTCTCTTCAATTGGAGGAACTAGATAGCTTGCGGAAGCTTCCCAAGTCATTCGGACAGCTGAAGAAACTCAGGTCACTCAACATCGATGGTTGCCCAAAGTTGTACAAGCTTCCCAAGTCCTTTCCCAATTTGCCCAACTTACGGAGTTGCACGCTCAGCAATTGCCCCAGATTGTCATTCCTTCCACGAGAGTTTGGAAACCTGTTTTCCCTCCAGAGGCTTCATCTGTTTTCTCTGCCGAGTCTCCGTAGGCTCCCTAATTCTTTTCAGGATCTAAGTCGGTTGAAGGAGATGCGCGTGAGTGATTGTGAGCAGCTGGCCCAGCTGCCACCTTCTCTCCACAACCTGCCGATGCTACAGGAGTGCACGATAATTGACTGCCCTTTGATTTCGAACGGAAGTCAGACGATCTTTGGGAGGGGGTTCCGCACAAATTGAATCAGCAGGTCAAAAGGAGTGCAGGGATCGGAACTGGAATGGAGGGAGATGGTGATCTGATGGTGAAGGAGTGGAGGTACATGGGATGGTTGCTGCTGAGGAAAGTAGACGCCTAGGATCAAGTGGGGAAAGGAGATAGAAGGTCAGGACCTTTTGAAAGTTGTAGGAGGGAGATGTGCGTTGAAGGAGGGGTGATTTGCATAGGCAAGGGATGCCAGCCTTATCTTGCTGTTGTGTAGTTAAGTGCTGCCTGGAAATTAGGGGCTTTGATTCGTAGATATCTGCTACTGAGGTTAAACCTAGTGATGCTATGAATGTGCTTCTAGACAAAATGTGGTGGAAAATTAGGTGGTACTACTGAATATCTTACAGTTCGTTTTCCCCTTTTTGAATGCCCTTTTCTTAAATGCAGACTCCCATTACGGAACTACACCCTGGCATGGGTCACCTGGGCACCCAACACGAATGACAGCAGGTTTTACAGTACATGACGTAAGTTAAGGTGGTCGATTGTCTTGTAAGGATCTGCTATACCAGCCCTCCCCTTCGACAATCTCTGCAACCACAGGTTGCATCGCATTGCCCCTAGCTGTCGTTGTTCCTCTCCTCTCCCCTCGTCATATCTCTCATAACCCCCCGGGAATCCAAACGACTTTCATCATATCTCTCTCTCAGTCTTGTCTGGCGAGATCCACCATTCATCGGAGAAGAAGTACCAAGTCACGCTCCTGGAGAGTTGGATCTGGGTTTGTGCGGGGAAGGTGAGTCTATATTTTCGACATGCAGCATCTTTCCTCACCGTATGATGGCCAGTGCTTCTGGATCTGACGGTTTTGAGTCCATTTTTCACTCCCCCTCCCTCCCGTCCCTCCCGCCCTTCCTCCAGTCGCCACGTCACTCGATTTCTCCGAGTGGCGCTTATAATCGCCATCTGGGTCATCTTTATTTGCCGTGCCATTCAAGACCCCCACCGATCCCGCTCACCGACGCTGACGTCACCAGCCCGCGCGACCTGCTCTCGGATGGCCGCCACATGGCGTACCATTAATTGGGCGCATCTGCTGACGTGGCCAAATACCAGGTGCTGGTGGTGTACGCTTGGCAGATGTGCCACCTGAGCATGCTGCCCAACATCACGCAGGTGGGTGACGTGTCCTTTTTCAGGGTCGTGACGTGTCCACTGTCTGTGATGACATGTTCAGTGCATCAGGACGGGTTACATATCCATTACACCCATCCCCACCCCTCTCCACCCATCCCCACATCTACCCACCCCTGGAAGCCAACAGCATTCGGCTGGTTCGCGCGGAATATGGCCAGGGCGACTCCAACCCGGAGCGCACACTGCAGCCAGCCTAGCATCACTTATCCCTCCACCCCTCCTCACCCCTCCCCACCCGTCACCACCCATCACCACCCGTCCCCACCCATCCCCACCCGTCCTCACCCGTCCCCACCCGTCCCCACCATCCCAACCCATCTCCACCCATCTCCACCCCAGGAGTTCCTGGAAGCCAACAGCATTCGCCTGGTGAGCTACGACCACGCGGGGTATGGCAGAGCAACCCCAACCCGGAGCGCACAGTGCAGAGAGACGTGCGGGATGCGTGACTCAAAAGTGACTCCCAAAAAGGGTATGGCCAGGGTGACCCCAACCCGGGGTGCACACTGCAGAACGACATGCGGGATGCAGGGAGGTGGGCACGGCCGTGGGGCTGGGGAGAGGTTCTATCTTATCGCAACCTCCCTGGGGACTCACGTGGTGCTGGGTTCCGTTACCTGCCGCACCGGTGAGTGCAGGGTGGGGATGAGATACCTGACCCACAGGTGAGGGGGACCCATGACGCATCATCCCATGACGCATCATCACATGCCGCATCATCCCATGACGCATCATCACATGACGCATCATCCCATGACACATCATCCCATCATGAATCATCGCATCATGCATCATCCCAACATGCATCATCGCATCATGCATCATCCCATCATGCATCATCCCAGTATGCATCATCCCATCTTGCATCATCCCATCTTACATCCCATCATGCATCGTTCCATCATGCATCATCCCATTATGAATCATCACATCATGCATCATATTTTTCTGCTTTTGTTTTTGTTGATCGAGTTGGTAGATTTGGATGCATCATCCCATCATGCATCATCCCATCATGCATCATCCCATCATGCATCATCCAATCATGCATCATTCTGGCAGCATGTCATTCCGTTCTTTTCAACCTTTCCTCTCAACCCTCACACGCATTTGCGCCCACCTGCTCCTCTCTCACGCCATCTCCCACACCAGCTTCATCTACTCCCCGCCTGTCATCGCACCCCCACTGTCCTCGCAACCCTCATACCCGCATGTTTCCTCTCGCGTCAGTCACGAGCACTGGGCGTGCATACAGCAGGGAATGACGCGGCAGAGCCGTATCACGATGAGAATCGAATCATCTGATTGAGCGACGTGATTGCGCGACGGTGCCGAAGCAGTGATGTCAAGCGACCAGCTTTCATGAGATCATTGACGGAAGGCCGTCACTCGACGCGAAGTGACTATGCGACGGTGAATTTCATGGCGAAGCTCTGTGCGACGGTGCGACGGCGAATTGGATGGCGAAGCCCAGATCCTCGGTGCGATGGAGGAGCGGATGGCGAAGCGCGTGGGGAATGCAACGATGACACTGGAACCACCAACAACACCGTTGGCGCGGACTACTACAACAGGGTCTCATAAAGCCGCGATGCACATGTCGTCGTGCGCCGCCCACGAAGCAAAAGAGCCGTTCAGTTCTATTGAATCTAGACACTCCGCTCCGGCTTTTGCGGCCTGCGCTCCTTCGTAAAACAACCATCAAACTACCGTGTAGGGGTCTGTACCACCGTGGTAGGGGGCTTTTGCGGCCTGCACTCAGTGACTGAGCTGAAGCATTCGCTCAAAATTCGTCTTGGCTGGCGCGACAAAGTTACCTCTGTAATACCGAGTTGGAAGCAATCGCCACGTCGTCACACGCGTCCAAAATTCTGAAGTACGGTGCAGAGTGTTCTGTTTATATGACACAATGGTTAGGTAGTGTTGAGATATCTTGAACTATTTGAACCGGCGCTTTTTCGCCACTCGTCAGCCTCCATCGCGTGAGGGAGGATTGTGAAGGCTCATCCACCAACTTCACTCTTGAAATTCCGTGTGACAGTAGAGCAGTGCTCAAGGCGTTCCTCGAAGAACGTTTCACCAATAGAACCGAAACAGCGACGGGGTTGCACCAAAACCAGTTCCCAAAATGCAGCGTTTTACGACTTTTCCAGCCGAGAATTGATCCGTACACGAAATTTAGCACGAAATCCAGCACGAAATCAGTACCCTTCTATAAAGCCCAGCCGTGTCATCCCAGCCCTCGTCCAGCACAAAATCCAGTCAGCTGGGTCCACATTTCACTTCAGATCTGTCAGACTCGTGATAGCTCGAAACGCGTGGGTACTCACGGGGAATTCGAGAAGCCTAAGGTTTGAAGAACTATCACGCTACGTCTTGGAGCCTACGGGCTTTCGTTGTCCTCCAAGCAACCTGGTCAGGTTAGTGGATCTGTGCTTTGTAGATCAAGAGTGACATTCATCATTTCATGCAGTTGAGCTTTCATTTCAGCACGTCTATTGACTCGATCCTTCTCGCAGAAACTTCACTTCCGAGTTAGGATTTAGATAATGGAGGGTTGCACTCACATCGATCATCTTCCCGACGGCCTCCTCGTCCGAATTCTATGGCTTCCACCTTCCAAGGAAATGCATATTAAGCCGAACGAAGTTTGCTGTGATGGTTAGGGCTTTGATTCGAGGCAGCTTCTTGATAAGCAAGAAATGGTCCTAGTGCCAACCCCTCCTGCCTTCACGAATGCAGAATTCTCTCTCCAGATCGCATCTGTCTGTCAGCGATGGCGCCGTCTAGCTCAGCATCACGTTTCGACACTTTTTGTCAGAGAGAACCTGCAACTTTCTCTTCATAATCTCTCAAAAGCAATCTCCTGCTTTCCGAACCTGACCCACATCCATCTGTGCGACGCCAGCGTAGAGAGCCTAGATGACGCGTTCCTTACCCACGTTGCTTCGTCATGCCCCAAGCTGAAGATTCTCCACGTCGGAACTGACATTACAGCGAATTATGATGAGAGAAAGGAGTTGCACCCAGTCAGTGAGGCTGGTTTGGATCGTTTTTTCCGGGAGTCTACTCAGCTAGAGCATCTTTCGCTCCACTGCCTTCATAGCAACGTCAAGCTCCCTGCCTCGTTTTTCCACCTAACAAATCTCCAGAGTCTAGTGCTACCAGATTCGTCTGCTTTAGAAGTTCCTGCTTTCACGAACCTGACGTTGCTCAACGGTCTCTCCATTACCTCCCGATGTCTTAGATATAAGCAGCTATCAACTCTTGTTCAGCTTGTGAACCTTACTAACCTTTCCTTTTCTAAAAGCCCATTCCATCGAAATATTCAGACCGCTCCAGCTCTTGACATGGCATGGCTGCCTGGTCTAAACACGTTGAAACTCAACGATTCATGTCTGCCGTTGAAATTCGTTTTCCCTTTCAAAACTACGGGCAGCCGGCTCCAACGGCTCTTATTGAGCAATTGCAAGCGGTTCAATCGCCTTCCTGACAAAATTGGGGAGCTTTTACCGTCTCTTCAGGAACTGAGCATTCGATGCACCAATCTCGTTCAGCTGCCTCGTGACTTCACCACTTTAAGTTGTTTGGAGAGCCTGGCAATCTCTTGTTGCAAATTATTTTCCAGCCTCTCAGAAGATTTCGGACATCTGCCTTCTTTGAAAGCATTGGTGCTGGATGGGCTGCCTAGATTGCACCTTCCTGATTCGTTCTGTAAACTGATGACCCTGGAAGCACTGTTTCTGGTCAGAAGCGATTCTATCCGGCAACTACCAGCCAGGTTTTGCAGTTTAACAACTATCAGGAAGCTGGCCTTCGTCGGGCTGCCACTAGCGGCACTCCCATCGGACATTGGAGGGCTCACTAATCTCGAGACTCTTTTTCTCTACGACAGCTACGTCCAGCAGCAGATTCCAGCCTCGTTCACCCAGCTCTCTTCTTTGAAGCGGCTGAAACTTTATAAGTTCAGGATAGGCGAGCTTCCGGAAGACATTGGGAAGCTGAGCAGGCTGCAAGAATTGACCATTACCTCCTGCGCTATCAGAAAGCTCCCAGAGGCTGTTACGTGCCTTGTTCATCTACAAGTGCTAGTGATTCGCGATTCAGAAGGGATTTCGGTACCCAAGAGGCTGGACAACTGTAAGAATTTGAAACTGCTGGAGCTTCCAAGATTCTCACAGCCGCATGAACCTCCTGAGGTGCTGCCATCCTCCCTTCAGACTTTGAGCTTGGGGGACTGCTACAGCTCAAATCTGAGATCGAGACTGGGTTATGTGGAGTTTGGAGAGACGATCAGCAGAAACTTGGTGAATCTGAAGCACTTGAAGATGGTGTTGGGAGAAGATGCTGAGAAGTTTCCATTTCCCTTGGGATTTTCTCCGGACCTGCACACCCTGGAAATTTATAACGCCAAGAGCCTGAAAGAACTCCCAGGCATTGGGTTGGCACTCCAGCAGCTGCGGAAGCTGAAGATTATTGATGCGAATTCTCTGACTGAGCTGCCAGCATCGATCACCAAGCTTCAGCACCTGACATCCTTGGTGATCCATGAATCCAAGCTAACTTCCGTTCCTGAATCCATCGGTGCTTTATCCAGGTTGCGGAAACTTAACTTTCCCGAATGTGCTGCCTTGGAGCACCTTCCTTCATCTCTTACCCAACTGTCTTGCCTCCGTAAGCTGAATTTGGAGTGCACGGCAATCCGTTCGCTTCCTCCCAACTTCGGGCGCTTGGCCAGTCTTGCAAGACTAAATCTGTTTGGTTGCAAGCAGCTGCTTGCACTGCCAAAGGACGTGACTGAGATGAAAATGCTGCGTGACTTGAGCGTTGGACTTAGCGGGCACCTCTTTGACAGTGAAATGCGCTTACAGCCCCCTGAAGTCGAATTGATGTATGGCTTGAGAATAGATTATCATCTCTGGTATGACTAGTGCTTGTGATTTTGGTGCTGATGTTGTAGAAACCTTGTTTAGATTCTACATGCGGTGCGGAATGTTCTCTTTGACTCTGATCTTGTCTCACAAGAGGGTGGATTGACTGCCGAGGCTAGTAACAGTTCGCCTTGCCGTGTGTGGTGTGGTGTTGTCTAAAAATACAGGACTGCCTTCTGCCAAGACCAAGTCTAACAAAGATTTTGGGTGGAAAAAAAAGCCATACGGTACCGCCCAACCAACTATGTGCACAAGTCTCAGTTGACTAACAAGCCTCCACCAAACCAGTAGGGTACATGCTAAGGAGTTGCGTAAATATCCCATCCCAGCTAGTGCCGCATGCTGAAAGGCCAAATGAAGAGGAATCTAGAAGATAAGGCGTGAGGAGCTTGAAGCTAACAGGAAGCAGAGGAGAAACAACACAAGCAACAAAACACCAAAATTCGAAAGCAAGAGCAGAAAAAGGGGGGAGGACTGACGGAAAGAGAGGAGTGGAAATGCATGGGCAACTGAGAAAATGCGGGGCAAAAACCAAGAAGATAAACGAATAAAAGGCCAGACGAAAGGGATGAATGAAAGCAGGGCACAAAGGATGAGAACCACATGGGAAAATGAGAGGAGAGGGGAAGGCCAGGGAGAAAGAGGGGGGGAGAGAGGAGGGCAGAGTTGGGCAGAGTTGGGCAGAGTTGTGGGCGGATGGAAAAGCAGTGCATATCCCTCATATCCCTCATATCCCTCATATCCCTCATATCCCTCATATCCCTCATATCCCTCATATCCCTCATATCCCTCATATCCCTCATATCCCTCATATCCCTCATATCCCTCATATCCCTCATATCCCTCATATCCCTCATATCCCTCATATCCCTCATATCCCTCATATCCCTCATATCCCTCATATCCCTCATATCCCTCATATCCCTCATATCCCTCATATCCCTCATATCCCTCATATCCCTCATATCCCTCATATCCCTCATATCCCTCATATCCCTCATATCCCTCATATCCCTCATATCCCTCATATCCCGCATATCCCTCATATCCCTCATATCCCTCATATCCCTCATATCCCTCATATCCCTCATATCCCTCATATCCCTCATATCCCTCATATCCCTCATATCCATCAGCACCAAGTACTTTCTTTTCTTTCGTTCTGCTCTGCTCCGCTCCCTCTGCTCCCTCCGCTTCCTCTGCTCCCTCTGCTCCCTCTGAACCTCTCCCCTTCCAGCCTGATCCACGAGCCTCTCACACCCATCATTACTCACCCTCCATTTCTGTTTATCCCCATTTCTGCCCCACTCCGTTCCTGCCCCTCTCCGTTCCTGCCCCGCTCCCCTTCACATTCTGCACGCAATCCTTCAAATCCACCCCTTCTCCTCCATTCTCCTCCCTTCTCAAGCCTTCAGTTCTCCTCCTTTCTCCTCCTTTTCCCTTCCTTCCTCTCCCCACTGCTACACAGCCGCCGCCACACACCCGCTCCCCTGCACATGCTGCGGTTACTCCTTCCGACCCACGCCTTCTCAATCTGACCTGACCGGCCAACATGCCCTGCGCCCGACCCCCATCCCCAGCGCGCCGCCCCTAAACATCTCCAGCCCTACGCCTCCAGCCTACAGCCCTAATTTCGAGGCGCCTAGAATATGTAGGCACAGCTCCCCAACTACACCACAGGGACACAGCCCTAATCGCATGCAACGCAGTCCTTCCTAGTCACAGATTAGGGCTGTGGGCTTGTGAGTTACCCCTCGTTCCCGCACCTGCCGTCCTCTTTCGCCCAGCTACCCCAACAAACCGGATTGCACGCACCACAGCCCACGCCCCCCAGTCGCCACTCCCCGCAACTTGGAGCGCGAGGGGTACGGCCTAGCCCTTTCACCCCGCCCATTCCGCAGCCCGCACCCGCACACCGTCCAGAAACCAGGCCCGTAGCCCACACATTCAAAAATACACTCTCCCCCCATCCTCCCCCCAACCCCCCCTAACACAACTCAACCTTCATGTCTGCTCAGTCGAGGTGCACTTTGCAGCCTAGTTGTGACTTCGGGTCTTGTTCGGGAAGAGTTTTGGCGAAGTTGCTGTAGGTAGCCCCAAGGTAACCTGCGTTGGGGGTGAGTTGGGCCCCCCCACAATTTTTGAATTGGATTATTCCCCAAGCTTCCTGCCCCACTCAACCAACTGCACACCCACCAATGCCCGCAACCCCCGAACTCACCAATCCGACCTCCCCTCACCTCCCCCTTCCTGTCGCGCCTTCGCTCACTCCCGCCCGCGCCTCGCGCCGTTGTCGCATCCCCCTCCCGCCCGCGCTCACCACCTATCTCGCGCATTCGTGCGACCATCGCGCGACTGACGGACGGTGCGACGGCGAATTGAATTGATGGCGAAGCTCTGTGCGACGGCGAATTGAATGGCGACGCCCAGATCCTCGGTGCGATGGTGGAGCGGATGGCGAAGCGCGTAGTGAATGCAAAGACCAACAACACCGTTGGCGCGAGGACTACTAACACAGGGCCTCGTAAAGCCGTGACGTGAGCAACAGAGCAGTTCCGTTCTATCGAATATAGACACTGCTGCATCCGGCTTTCGCGGCCTCCCTTCCTACGTAAAACAATTACCATATCAAACTACTGTGTAGGGGTCTGTGGCGTTGAGCTGAGGCGTTCGGTCTGAATTCGTCTTGGCTGGGTCTGTCGCGAGAAAGTTACCGCTGTAACACTAAGTTGTAAGAAATCGCCAAGTCGTCACACGCGTCCACTTTTCTACAGTACGGTGCAGACCGTTTTGTTTTTACGACACAATGGTTGGGTAGAGTTGAGACATTTCTGTTGCAGAAGATTGTGTTTTTCAATCACTTCCCTTCAGCAGCGTCAACCGCACTCTTTGTTGATGGCTGTCAGTCAACAAAGTTAGCTCGCTGGTGCTCGGTCTCAGTGCCTAATTCCTCCTAGATACTACGCGACGCGACAATAGTTTAGGAAATATATGGTAACATTGGGGTATATTTTTGGTCTTTGAGTTGGTTCGACGTATTGATCCTCTTATGGCGCAGACTTCAAATGACCGGCCGAAGGGAAGCACTGCCACGTCGGATGGCCGCGTCATCCTCCACGTGGATTTAGACTGCTTCTATGCCGCGGTGCGCTTTATAATATTTCTCGATCACTTAGATACTCTGCGATATCTGAGTTCTGGTTACGAATGGGCTAGTAGGATGGTATTTGCGAGTAGGACCCGTCCGTAATTCTCATTTCCTATTCCGATAACCTTTCGCTAATCGAGATTCCCTTTCCATTCTGTCACTCTTAGTTTTTTATCGCCGCCTGCTCGGTCCAACTCAGAGTCTTTCTAGCATCAATGTGTGCTTGCGGCGGCAGGCGGCATGTCTTTCTAGCATTTCCCGTCATGTAGTCTGATCCTATCAATGTGGGCTTGCTTGCTTCACAGGTGGAGGCAGTTCGGCTTGGTATTCCGCGAGACACGCCGCTAGCCGTGCAGCAGTGGGAGGTGAGACGCACATATGTCACGCAATTCCCTCTTTTCATCCTCCAGCTTTATTGTCATGTGCACGCACATATGTCGCGCCATGCCTCCATCCATTCACCACACCTCCACGCTATGCTCACACCGCACCTCCATCATTCACGCGTCTGTGTCTGAGCGAAGCCTCCTAGCACTTCACCATCTTAGCCTCCTTATCAGGCAGCTCACACGTCATCTCTGCTGTTTGCGCACGGCAAGTGTTGAGGCGCCTTACGAGTCATAACATTGTGCCTCCAATCGCTGCCTCTTTCTCTTTCTCATTCTCTCTCACCGTCAGGGCTTGATTGCGGTGAACTATGCGGCGAGGGCGAGGGGCGTGCAGAGGCACGACCGCGTGTTTCAGGCGAAGCAGAAGGTGCGTGTGTGCTGTGTGCTGTGTGTTGTGCGGCTGTGCATTGCACGATGTGCATGCAAGAGCATAGTGTGCTGTGGCTGTGTGGTGGGGGCGAGGGGAGTGCAGAGGCACGACCGCCTGTTCCAGGCCAAGCAGAATGTGCGCTTGTCTATGGGATGGGACGCATTGCATGCTCCGCGTGCGCGTGTATCAGGCGTTTTTTTAGAACTCGTAAAAGACCACAGATGGTGGACGTGCTGTGCTGAGCATTGCACGCCGTGTATGTGAGTGGGACGCCATCGGTTGTGACCTCCCCTCGCCCTCCGCTCACCCACCTCCGTACTGCAGTGTCCGGGCCTGCATCTGATACACGTGGAGACGGTGGGGGGGGCGCCAGGAGCAGGGCGCAATGCCGGCAAGGTGTCTCTGGAGCGCTACCGTGCCGCCTCTCAGCGCGTCTTCGCTGCCTCTAGTGCTCCTGGCGACTGCAACCCGTGTGCCAGGAGCGGGGAGGGGAGCAACGCATAGGATAGGAGGAGGGTGATGTCATCCTTCCCTTCCCCACCCCTCCGCCCTCCCCCACGTTTCCTCACTGCAGTGTCCAGAGCTACAGCTGATACACGTGGAGACGGTGGGGGGGGCGCCAGGAGCAGGGCGCAATGCCGGCAAGGTGTCTCTGGAGCGCTACCGTGCCGCCTCCCAGCGCGTGTTCTCTGCCTTCCGCCGCGTGTGCCCCACTGTGGAGCGCGCGAGCATTGACGAAGCATACATGGATGTGTCTGCTATGGTGGATGCCATGCTCTCACGCGCAGCCCCTGCAGTCCCGCCTGCACCAGATGAGGCCTGCACGGCCACAGGTGCCACCTCCCCTGCTGCTGCCTGGGAGGAGCAGTGGAGGGCGCTGTTGGAGAGTGTCACTGAGGTAAAGGAAGGGAGTGTGACTGAAGCGAAGGCAGGGGATGCAACTGAAGTGAATGCCGAGGAAACTGAGAGAGGTGGTGATGGGGACGGAACGGATGGGGAAGGTTCAGGGGAGGAAGGGGAGGGGAAGGGTGGGGTGCAACAGCCGCAGCAGGAGCAGCAGCGGGTGGGGGAGACGAAGAGAGGGCATGGAGGGGAAGAAGGCGGAGGAGGATCAGCACAGGCACTGGCGGTTCCCAAGGCACGGCTTGTGGTGCGGGAGGGACCCTTGGACGCACGGGACGTTGTGGAAAGGAGGTGCGACGCCCCTCTCCTTCCCTCTGCCCCCCTCTCTTCACCTATCACCCTCTCGCCTCTGAGCTCGCTGCTAGCATGTGTGGCAGGGCAGAAAGTGTGCGGATTTTCCTGTCCCTCCCGTATGTCCCACCAGGCTGCAGGCAGGAGTGGTGGTAGCCCACCGTCTGTTGCGGGAGGTGCTGCCATTGCTGGGGTTCACAGTCAGCGTGGTGGGAATGGCGCGCTGTAAGAGTGTGTGTAGACACCCCCGCTCCGTTTTCCCCCCCTCTCTTGTCCCTCCCTACTGTCCCACCAGGCTGCAAGCAGGAGTGGTGATAGGGCACCGGCTGCAGCACGAGGTGCTGTCATCCCTGGGCTACACGGTGAGCGTGGGAGTGGCGCGCTGCAAGAGTGTGTGCTGCATCCCTCCCTTCCCCCCGCCTCCCCATTTCCCCCCACCCCTTCCCCTCACCACCATGCTGCAGGCGGGAGTGGTGATAGCCCACCGCATGCAGCACGAGGTGCTGGCATCGCTGGGCTACACGGTCAGTGTGGGAGTGGCGCGCTGCAAGAGTGTGAGCAGCACAACCCTACCCCGCCCCTTTCCCTGCTGTTGTCCGCCCGCTATCCACAGGCTGCAGGCAGGAGTGGTGATAGCGCACCGCCTTCAACAGGAAGTGCTGTCATCCCTGGGCTACACGGTGAGCGTGGGGGTGGCGCGCTGCAAGCTGCTCGCCAAGATGGCCTCTGCCATGACCAAGCCGTTTGGGATCACTGTGGTGAGTGTGAGTGGTGAGACAATGGCTGGTGTATTAGGCTCCACTCACTGTGGTGGTGGTGAGTGCCTTTTGTGGCGCGCTGCAAGCTGCTCGCCAAGATGGTCTCTGCCATGACCAAGCCGTTTGGGATCACTGTGGTGAGTGTCATGGCAGTGGCACTTTTAACGTCAACGTGGTGAGTGGTGGGATCACTGTGGTGGGTGCCGCCCATGTTGCGGTGCCATCATCATCAGTGCAGTGAGGCGATGACAGGTACATCAGGGCGGGCATGGCATTGTGGTGAGTGCACTTTGACTGGTGAACCGAGTTCCGTGGCAAGGGGTGCATGTTATGTCATTGTTGTGGTGAGTGAGTGCCCATGGTAGTGTACGGTTCCGTTGCTCACCGTCCTGTGCACTAAGAGGCAAGTTGGTTTTTTAGCACTGAATTTGTTGACCGCTGCCATCGCAACCCTTTTTTTTTACATTCTCAAAAGCGACTTGAGTGCCCTAGGAACATTGACTCTGCCAACTACTCTCATCGCTGCACCCTCAATTTGCATTTTTGCAATTTGCATTTTTTGCATGGTACGCCCTCTGTCCGCAACGCCCCCTACCAGGTGCCACCGCGTGCCATCCCTGGGCTGATGGAGAACGTTCCTCTGAAGAAGATCCGCAATCTGGGCGGCAAACTGGGACAGGTGCGGTGGGGGGGGTGAGCTGGTGGTGGGGTGAGGTGAGGCGGGAGGGGCGAGGTGGGTGGGTGGGCGGCATGTGGGTTGAGGGAGGGAGAAGTTGATTGATCATATTAGGAGAAATGGGGTGTAATGCTAATTCCCCTGAGTCCTGTTGGCCTGTGATGCGAATTTCTTACAGGAGTTGCAGGCAATTGGGTGTGCAACCGCAGGCCAGGCACAGGTGCTGGAGCTCCCGGACCTCATCGCCAGGTTCGGGGACAGGCTCGGGAATTACGTGTGGAGAGCTGTGAGGGGGCTGGATGAAACACCAGGTGTGCCCTCCGCACCTCCGCACCTCCCCTTTCCGCTCATTCCTGCGAAGCGAGATGAAATCGTTGTGCCTGCTCGCACTTCCTGCCTTCCCCTGCCTGTATGTATGCTACTCTGAGTGCCTCGCACCCACCCTTCTCGTTTCCATTTCGTTCCCCTCCATTGCCTGTCCTTAATGTGGGGTTCAGTGGAGGAAAAGGGTGTGCCCAAGTCCATGCTCGCTGCAAAGTCGTTCAATGCCACGTCATCCTGGGATGACATCTGGTGAGTCCACGTCAGCATGGGTTAGGTGAGGGGTGTGAGAGCCTGTGGTTGGTAATGCCACGTGAGCAAGCGCTTAAGGCGGTTGTTCAACAGGTAATGCTGATTTTTCTTCCTCATTCTCTTCCCCTCCTAATTCCATACCAACCTCACCCACTTTACATCTTCCCCACTCCTTTCTGGCTCCCCATCCCTCCCCTCTCTCTCTCCCACCGCTTTCGCTCCCCGTGACAGTCGTTGGATGACCGTCCTAGCTCAGGAACTCTCCCTCCGCATGCTCAAGGACGCAAAGGACAACAAACGCCGCCCGCGCTCCCTGCACCTGCACTACAGGGGCGGCACCAGTGGCAGTGACGGTGGCGGCGGCAGTGGTGGGTGGGGGGGAGGCGGAGGAGGGGAGAAGTCACGGTCGTGTGGCATGCCTCGCGACATAGAGAGGGTGATTGAAGGGTTTGTGGATCGATGGTGCCGGGAAGGGGAGAAGGAGGGGAGAGAGGCGAGGGTGGATGGGAGGGAGGAGGGGAACGAGGAGGGGAAGGAAGAAGGGAGGGAGGGAGGGAAGGTGGAGGGAATGGAGCAGGTTGAGGCGAGGAGAGGGGAGCTTGGCGACAAGGCGAGGCATGGGGAGGAAGTGCGGCAAGGGGAGGAAGTGCGGCAAGGGGAGGAAGTGCGGCAAGGGGAGGAAGTGCCCTCAAGAAGCGCAGGTGTGGAAGAGGGGCCGGGGCTGGGGGCGCAGCAAGATGTGGGTGTGGAAGGCGGGTCAAAGGATGTGGGTGTGGGAGAGGACGCGTGTGAAGGGGAAGGGGGGTGGATGGAGGAGGAGAGGCAGAAGCTGCAGGCGCTGCTGTGTGCTGCTGGCCTAACACTGCTGGCAGGGGGTTCCAGTCAACCCAGTCAGTCCAGTCAACAGGGTCAACCGGGTCAACAGCATCTGCATGGCAGTGAGCAGCACCAAGGCGTGGAATTTATCAGCTGCTCTACCAATCTATCAATGCGCCAGTCCAGCAGTCACTCTCTCCCCGCCCACTCTCCCCGGCCCATCTCGTGCGCGTGGGCGCCCTGCTCTCGCCTGGCCCTGTCAGCCTCAGGATTCGAGCAGCTGAGAGTGAAGGTGGGTTGGAGAAGCAGGAAGGCACCGCACCTCCGTGGTGGTCACCCTCCCTGCATGCTCATAGGCGTACATGGGCATGCATGTTTGTCATATAGCCCCATCCCTCCATTCCAGTTTCGCCCGGAAGCAAACTATCTTAAAACGCTCAGCGCTCTCGATTGCGTCTGCTTCTAACTCGACCCAATCTGTATCTTTTTCCATCCCACGCACCCCGCACACACACACGCACACACACACACACACACGAACACCAGGGCATGCAATCCATCGATCAGACTCAAAAGTCTCCTTGCCTTTCCATCCCTCCCTTGCATCCCGCCCGCCCTCACACCAGGGCATGCAATCCATCGATCAGATGTTCTCCCGTCGAACAGCACGCTCAACTGCTGCCCGCTATGCACTGCCCACACCTCCTCCCAGCCATGCCGCCATGCCATGCCATGCAAGTACCGCAAGCACAGCAGCTGATGCGTCAGGTCATGCTGTGCCCGTTGCACGCGGCCCAGCACATGGCACAGCAGCAGTGCGTGACTCGTCTTCCCCTTTGCTGAGAGCTTTCAGTCGATGCTCTGCGTTAAGAAGAGAGGCCCATAGCGAGGGGGAGGATGTGATGGAGAAGCACGGAAGGGCGGACAGGCAAGGAGAGAAGGAGAGGCAAGGAGATGCAGAACGAGAGCTGGTGGAAGGGGGCGCGTGGGAGGTCAGGGAGAGGGGGGACATGGGTGGGGGAGGGGCGACAAAACGAGGAGGGGAAGAAGGGGAGGGAATTGAGGGAGAGGAGGGTTCTGAAGGAGTGGGGGGGCGTGAGAGTAAGAAATTAAGAATAGAAGAGCAAGGCAATGCTTGTACTGGAGAGGAGAAGGGAACAGAGGAGCGGGGCTCAGAAAACCGGGGGATTGGGGAGCAAGGGACAGGGGAACGGACAGATTCAAGAAGAAGGAAATCAGTGGGACAGGGAAGAGGAGGCGGAAGAGCGAGGGGCAGCAAAGGACGGCTGGGTTCACACAGCAAGGGGGGTGCTGTTGAAGGGGCTCTAGTGAGGATGCTGGGTCGGAGACGAGTGAGGAATGAGGGCACAGGCATGGAAGATGCGGATTTGGGTGAGAGCCAGCCTCGGAAGGAGAAGAGAATGAATGGAGATAGGGCAGTGGTGGGAAGTGGTGTGGATGTGGTGGGAAGTGGTGTGGACGCTGTGACAGGGGGTTCGGCCAGCACAGCAGCAGATGGTGGCAGAAGCTGGGAGGCAAGGGCGAGTGGTGGAGGAGTGGCGAGCGCACTGAGAGGGATGCAGAGCGGTGCTGACGAGGCGGAGGAAGCGGCAGAGAGAGAGGTGGGGAGTGAGAGTGAGAAGTATGGAGATGCGTCAGTGCGAAAGAGGAGGAAAGTTGGTACCACATGCGGACACGAATCAAGGGCTTTCTCGACGTGGAGAGTCACTGGCGAGGGTGGTGGAGAGAGGGGCCATGTGGGGGGGGGGGAGGGAGGGGAGCGGTGTGAGGGAGGATGACTTGGGAGCAGAGAGGTTAGGGAGAAACGGTGTTTTACAGGGAGATGTGGTTGCAATGACGGAGGGAGAGGTGGGGGGAGAGAGGGACGAGGGCAGAGGAGAGGGTACGGGGGCGAGAGAGATGGAAGATGGTAGGGAAGAAGGGGAGGGAGGCGAAGAGGTGGCGGAATGGCGTGATGGTGCGGTTGGAGAAGGTGCAGTGCGGCACTGCAGGAGGGATGATGGGGGCATGGAAGGGTGTGTGAGGGGATGTGATGGGAGGGGAGGGGATGACGGGGTGATTGGAGTGGGGGCATGGGCTGGCGGGGTGAAAGGTGATGATGTTGCTGAGGTACAAGGCGACAATACAGGTGGGGATGAAGCGGTTACTGGTGATGATGCTTGTGAGGGACAAGAGGAGGATGTGCAACGGCATAGGGACGAGGCAATCCTGGCAACCGAACAGCCTGTTTTGTGTTCCGAGTTTACCGAGCCATCCGGTTCGGCCTTGGGGAGCTCTCGCTCTCCCGCTTCTTCCGGGTTTGATTTCTCAACTGTGGATGTCAAGCAGCAGCAACGACTGCTGGCATGCTTCTCACGACAACATATAAAATCGCCGCCAGAGCTTGAAGAGAGGAAGGGAGCTCTGGGCGGTTGGACAAAGAAACGGGGAGTCAGGAAGGGTGGATTTGGAAAAAACAAGAGTAGAAGGGACAAAGGAAAGCAGGAAAATCAGCAGAAGATAGGGAATTTTTTTCGCACTGGATCCTGAGAGAGTTCAAATCAAAGGTGACCTCTTGTTTGTGTGGCTCCTCAATTTGAGAGTGGGCAAGTGTTTGAGCATACGCGACTATGAATTTAGCGGGAAGAAATGATTTAACCGCGTATGGGAGCATGCACCAATCCATCGTGGTCCTGACCTGAGTCCTGACAGGGCACGTTGACGTGGCATGGGGCTGTCAACCAATGAATGGTCGGCTCACCTCATCGCAGAAACAACACCATGCAACACACTGATAACTTCCTAGCACGAATACTGGCCTCGATTTCGTCAACCTTCGCTGAAGTTGTAATATTTGAACGACAACTCTCGCAAAAGAATAGCCTGACTTCGCAGCAGGAAAGCAAATATTTCAGAAGGATAGTGGCAGTCTGCCACTGGCAAGGCATCGTGGCAGAGCAGAACCAGAACAAACTGGAAAGAGGTACTACAGGTGAATGTGCTGTGTCTGTCAGAGAGTGGTTATTATCCAGACCGTCGACACACCGAAATAAGATTATCGCTCTTACCGTGTTCCCCCGAAAACGAAGACGACGTCAGACTAGAATCAGTTAGTAGCAACGCAAAAGTACGGCCAGTTTTTCCATTCGTCAGACTCTAATTTTCGCTTTCAGCTCTTCCGAACATCGTGTTCATACCGCAGATTTCGATTAGGATATGGCGGAACGGCATGGTCTTGTTAGACCAGTTTATCGTGCTCTAGTTGCCGCGACGAAACGGCTCGCATCGGAAATAGAACGGCACAAGACTACCGACGTCTTCTCTCTGGTTCGTGCTTGTGAAACTAAATATGTATCTCTACTTCGTCCGATAGTCTGATTCCTTTCACCCAGAATGTCAAAGCCTGATGCTCTGAGAATCTGTCTGTGTATCGTAGTTTTGTGATTTTAATACATTGCGTGGTCATGTGGCTTCAAATTATTTCCTCACAGTGGCTTGTCTTTCCTCCATTCCTCATCGTTCCATCCCCATTTTACATGGCAGTCCGAGGTTTCATGGCTGCAGGACAACACGCCAGGCGCTTTAAGAGCCATCAAGCGAGGCAGGGACGCCTCCTTGGCGCTACTAAGGCAGGAATTTCGAGTGCCGCTGACGGGAGAGCCAGGCTCCGTGCAAGCCCAAGTAAGCACAGACTAACAGCTTTATCCGAGCAGCTTCATGCTGCTTATTGCACGAAGAGTACCTCACTCACCCTCCCCATTCTCTCTGCCGTTTTTCCTCGTTCGCCCCTATTTTTTCGGAAATATTGACAGGAGGACTGGGGTCAACGTCTCAAGCCCTGTCGCTGCTTGCTGTGTTGAATCGACGGTTGGCAGTGCTGCAGACACACTCCGCTACCGATCACAGCGACAATCTAAGCCATGGCGTCCGAGTGGAAGTGCAGAGCAAGTTCCAAGTCATGGACCAGATCCATTTTGGCGCTCTGTACCACTACCGAGTAAGCATTCCTTTACATCTCCCCACCTCCCCCCCCTCTCCCTCATCCTCTCCCATCCTTGCACTGTCTGCTTGTGTCCTTGTGTTGCACAAACGCCGAGAGATTTTGTCGTTTTTCCTCTTCTACTCTCCAGGTCCGCATTCGCAATGAGGGAGTGAATGAGCCGGTGCAGCTTGTCAGCAGGCAGTGGGTTATCAAGGACTTTGATGGGAAAATACAGGAGGTCAGTCACGTTGCTGCTTGGGTCATTGTCAAGTATAGTCTGTGCATGTGAGCAGTGGGAGTGTAGATTGAGAATTTTGCTTGCACTGGGAAGAAGCATTAAGCTGCATTGTTGCTTAAATATCGTGAACCGATTCATTTTCTTTCCTTCCTGGTGCACAGGTTATTGGTCCTGGCGTTATTGGCAAGCAACCCATCTTGGATCTTGGTTCGGAATTTGAGTACATCAGCTACACCCCCTTGCCATCGAAGCGAGGCACAATGCATGGAAGTTTTCTAATGCTTGCATGCAACTCCAACCGGCTATTTGATGTGCAAGTGGGGCCCTTTGGGCTCATTCCCCCTCCACGTCCCCACAATGCCTTGGGAGTTGTTCAAGGCCAATCTGTAACAGAGTAGGTGATAATGCATTTTGTGTACAGCTTTATGCCATCTGTATTGTTAATATCTACTACCTTGTACCTTACTCCCAGCAAGTAACACCAGCTGCTGCTAGTACTATTGTGGATACTAAAAGACTGCTCAATTGCATACTGAACTAGCTCAGGTCAAATGGTTCCTCCTGGACTAAAAGAGGGGATTTATTTTTAGGGGTATGCGACAAATTTCAATTGACTCACATCTTTCTTATACAGGAGTCAACTCATGAGTGCTTCAGAAACTCCCGAGGTATGTCCTCGGAATATTATGCCATACAGCCTGGTGTGTAGCGGTTTAAGGCGATCAAGAAAACAAACCGTTTTAGAGTGCACAGCATCCTGCACAACCGAAATGAACATCTGCCCTTGCAGGAGTTCCTTCATTACATTACCGCCAGATTCCTGCTGTTTCGAGGGAGCTGTTCTTCAGTCACACCCATCACCTTTGTCCAGGCACCAGAAAAATCTGCACGTTTCTCAGTCAGATTTCTGTCGTGCCGTCAAATATTTCCCGCCATAACGTAGCCGTTCACCATAAACCATGTCTCAAGTCCGCGCTTCTCACATTCTCATCAAGCACCAAGGCTCTCGTCGTCCGGCATCTTGGAAGGATCCCAATGGAGAGACAATAGGGCGAACGACGAAGGACTCGGCGATTCAGCAGCTGCTGGCGATTAGAGAACGCATCGCAAGTGGCGAGCTGGACTTTGGCCAGGTTGCGAAGACTGAATCGCACTGCAGCTCTGCCAGAAACAATGGAGATCTGGGTACGTCAGTTGCATCGGAGTGTACTCAATGTTCTCTAATCGGGGGTTCGTTAAAGAATGAAATATGCCACGAGTTAGACTGCGAAGTAGATACCATGAGAACGTCCTAATCTGTCCATCTTCCTTCGTATCTCGACATTAGTGCAGTCGCTGGTTATAGCAGCTGCGTACGCAATGACCTTAGAAATGAGAAAAACGGATGTATACCACAGGTGTAGTCTAGTGCCGTCTAGACATCTCGACCGTCCTCTCTTCCGATTTTACTCTCCATTTCTTTTCTCATCCCCTCCTCTTTCCGTCCGATCCCTCGTTTCAGGCTGGTTCAGCCGAGGCCAGATGCAGAGACCCTTCGAGGAAGCGACGTTCGGGATCAATGTGGGGGAGATGAGCGGCATTGTTGACACGGACAGTGGGGTGCACATTATCCTGCGCACTGGATAAAGCACCAGCTGCAGCCGTTTATCTTTTGGATGTGGATGTGCGTCTGGGAGACAAGACAAACATTGTATTTTGGCTGGGGAACTGAGCTGCTCCGGTAACCATCACAGTGGATGTTAGCCATTCTGATGCACCTGTTGTTCATTTGATTGTACGGTATGCACGTCTGATTCTATGCTCTGTGTGCAGGATCATTGACTTTTTCACAGTTACAGGGAAAATGCTCACAAAGGATTGACCAACAGTGATGAGCAAGGTTCTTTGATTCATTGTCAATACCAACTTGGTTCCAGCAAGTATCACACACACACACACGTACGTACTCTGAATCCTGAATCCAGTTACAGCATCACAGCTAAGAAGCAAGGAGCGAACGAGGGACCCATGAGGGCAATCCTCAAGCAGTCTGTGTGCTTCCTTAGCCAGGCCAACATAGTAACCCAAATAACACTTCAACAGCACCAGCACCTTCAGCACCTTCAGCAGCTTCAGCAGCATCACCAGCACCAGCAGCTTCAGCAGCATCACCAGCACCAGCAGCCGAATGTGCGAAAGCTGAATGGTCCAGTTTCTTCCAGTCTGTCTCAACCACAGCTTCCCCTCACCTCATTCAAAGCTCACATCATTCAAAGCTCGAAGCACTCGCGGTGGCAGAAGGTGCAGAGGCTTGGGATGCTCCCGGTTCTACATCTCGCTTGGTAGGTGTCCGCCCCTTGTGGCCACTGGTTGTGTGTGCATGCGCATGAGTGTGGCCATGGCTGTGGCTGCTGCTGTGGGGATGAAGACGATGGGGCCTGGTTGCACTTCCCCCTGCAACACCGGCAACACCAGCACGAGTAGCACCAGCACCAGAAACAGAGCGTCTGACCTCCGAAACACCAGCAACAACGCCACCATCAGGCTTGCTTGCATCCTCCACTCGCCTGCCGTCCCCATGCCCCCTGTGCCGCTCCTTCCTGGAACCACCACTCCGCAGCTTCCTCTCCCAAGCCCCTTTAGTGTCCCCTCCACCCTCACCTCCTTCCCTCCTCTCCTTTCTTGACCCTGCTGTGTGCAGCTTCCTCTCCCTGCCCCCCGTTGTGTCCCCTCCTCCACCCTCTCCTCCCTCCCTCCTCTCCTTCCTAGAGCCACCAGAGAGCAGTTTCCTCTCACCTCGTTCCCCCTCGCTCTCCTTCCCCTCGCGTCCTTCCCCCCTCTCCTTTCGAGACCCGGCTGTACGCAATTCCCTCCCCCCCTCTGCTAACCCCTTCTCCCTCTCGCTCCGCTCCCTTCTCTCTGTCCGTGACCCTGCACTGCTCAGCTTCCGCTCTCCCCGCGCCCCATTCTCCTTGCTCCCTCCCTTCGCACTCTGCCCTCTCACTTTCACATCCACCTCCCTTGGCTGAGGTGCCTTACCTCCCCTGCTTGCATCTGCTTCAACATCTGGCAGGTCCCAGTCCTTTGTCCCTCCCTCATCTTCACTCCGCTGGCTTTCCCTCGCTCTTTCACTACTACTGCTCCTGCGCCTGCTCCTACTGCTGCTTCTGCTTCTGCTTCTGCTTCTATCCCTGCTGCTCTCCCCACTTCTATCACTGCTGCCGCTCCTGCTCCTGTCCCTACTGCTGCTCCTGCTCCTGCTCCTGCTCCCCTTCCTACTGTCACTCCTGCTCCTGCTGTCACTCCTGCGGCGTCTATACCCATCACTTGCACTGCTCGGGCTCAGGCTCCCGCGTCTGCTCCTGCTCCTGATCCTGCTCCTGCTGCAGCTGTGGCTATTGCTGCGGCTTCGACTGCTGCGTTGGCTGGGGCTGGCACTGCCGTCGGAATGGCTGCTGCTAGGCTGTCTGCGATGGCTGCGCCGGCCTCGCACCCTGCTTGACAACTTCTCCCTCGACAAATGGCTGCGGAAGCTGCTTTGTGAACCACTGCGGGACCTGCTACGGGAGTTTCTAGGAGATCTGCTACGGGAGGTGTTCCCAGACTCGCTTGGTGATCGGCTTCTGCTTCGGGATTGGCTGGTGTATGACCTGCTTCCAGACCTGCTTCCGGACCTGCTTCCGGACCTGCTTCCGGATCTGCTTCTGGACCGGCTTCCAGACATGTTTCCAGATCTGCTTCCGGACCTGCTTCGCGATCTGCTCCGGGAGTCGCTCTGACTCCTGCTGCTGCCTCCCACCCTATGATACCGCCGATGGCTTCTCCTCCTCCTTCCTCGCTTCGAGGACCGCTGCACGTCCCTCTCCTCCACCTCACTCGCACTCGCCGTAAGACTCTCTCTATCACTCCCCACCCCGCCTCTTCCCACCTTCGCCCTTCGCTCTTCCTTTTCCTTCCACCGAGATCGCCCGCCCTTGCCCTTCCTCTGCTCGGTATCTATCTCCCTCGAGCTGTCTTTGCGCCGCGACCTGCTGCTGCTGCTCCTGGAGCTGTTTCTCCTGCGTCCCCTGCTCCCCTTCATCTCCCTGCCTCCTCTGCCACTCTCCCTTCCGCTGCTGCTGGCACTCCTCCTCCTCCCACTCCTCCTCTGCCTCCTATCCCTATCCCTCTCGCTGTGGCTATCACTATCCGTCTGCATCCGAAGGTCCTTCACTCGCTCCTCTCCTCGCCTCCTCCCCTTCCTACTCCCCTCCCTCCTCTCACCACCATCTTCCACCAAACCCTTCATCTGCTTCTCTCCAGCCTTTTTCTTCTCCATACCTTCTCCTCCACCTACTCTTCCAGCTCCCCCTCTCCCCCCTCTCTCTACGCCCTCCTCCCCTTCATTGTGTGCCACACTCAGTCTACTCGGCCCTCCAGATGCATACATCCCTTCTGCTCTCTTCGAATGCGCCCTACCAGCAGCACCAGCAGCAGCATGGGCAGCAGCAGCAATGCCAGAGGCAGGAGAACTCGCACCACTACTGGCGGCACTGCCAGTGCTGCTGTTATAGCTAGTCGCCCGCCCCACAGGATGATGCACCCGCCCGAGAGCATTCGACCCAGCAGAACCCAGCGACAAACCTCTAAACCCCCCAACCATCTGACCCTCAGCAGCATTGAAGTGACCAGCACTGGCACCACCACCAGCAGCAGCAGCACCAACACCAAGAGCATGAGGAGCAGCAGGGAAGGGTCCAGGCGCACTGTGATCAAACCACTCATTCTCAGTGCGCCTCTCGATGAAACTCCCCGATCGCAGCGCATACCGCCTCCTCCCCCCCTGCTCCCCATCCGGGGGACTGCCCCTCCACTGCCCATACCCACCCTGAAACCCCCCTCCCCCTGCTCCCCCTCCTCCCCCTCCCCCCACCCCTCCCCCGCCTCCCACTGCTCCTCCTAGCGCAAACTCCTCCATGCCTTTCCCCCCCACGCGCATACTCCGTTCCACAAAGCTGCCAAAGCGCCGGTCGTTGCCAAAGAGCGACCTACCACCCAGGGACTCACGCCCCGGCACGGGGGAGTGGGCAGGGCTGCCGAGGGAGCCAGTGGGGCTGTTGAAGGAACGCGTGGGGCTGGCAAAGAAGGGGTGCAGGGCAGACGTGGAGGCTGATAGAGGGAAGGCTAGGCCTCTGGGGCTGCGAGGAGGCATGCCCCCTGCTGCTGCCGCTCCCCCTGCTCCCGCTGCTCCCCCTGCTCCTGTTGTTCCCGCTGCTCCTGCCCCTCCTGTTGCTGCTGCGGTTGATCCCATGCCTCCCATACCGAGTGCATCCCATGGCTTTGTACCTCCCATGGCCCCTGTTCCCATGCCAGACATGCCCCCTGCTGCCGTGCCTGCTGCCCGCCTGGGGCTGACGAGGGGAACGCCTCTGGGGCTCACAGGCACCACGCTCGACTGCCGCTGCTGCTGTGGGCCTCCTTGGTGCGGCCCTGATCCCCCTGCGTGCGACCCGTATCCTCCGCCTTGCCTTGCACTGCCTGCTGTTGCAAAGCCACCCATGCGAGGGCTGCGAGGGCCCGCCATGGACCCATGTGTACTATGAATGCCTTGCATCCCCTGCATGCCTTGCATGGCATGTGCGCCCGAGGAAGCAGCATCCATACTCACGCTTTCATAGAACCCAAATTCTGAGCCAGAAGCAGCCATTGCGCCAGCCTTTCCAGCTCCACCCACAGCACCTGTCGCCCCTCCCATCCCCCCTCCCATTCCCCCACTTGCGCCCCTCCCCATCCCTTTCATCACAGGAGCACCTGCCGCCCGGTAAGGGCCATCAGGAAACATCCCCTGCGTCCCCTGCACGCCTCCTTGCATGCCCCCCTGCCCGCCCCCCTGCACGCCTGTGAAAACCACATCTGATTGTGTGCGCCTGTGCCGCTGTGCTGCTGCCCCTGCCGCTCCTCCACCCACCAAACCTCGCCCCGCCATACCAACCCCTCCTCCTCGGCCGATTGAACCCCTGCCTGCCCCTGCCATCAGTTCCCGCCCTCTTCCCCTGCCAGCTGCTCTTCCTCCTCCCCGCCCCGTTCCACTCGCCCCTCGGCCATACCCCTCAGCACCAGACCGACCTCCCCCAGTTGTACCTCCCTCCACGGACAGTGACCCGGGCTGGACTGCACGCAGGGGAGTGGCCATGGCTGCCTCCGCATGGTCATCATCATCATCAGAATCATCTGAGTCATCTGAGTCATCATCTGATAAGCTATCGTGCCGGTCCAGAGACAAGTGGTCGTACCCACCTTGCTGCTGCTGCTGCTGCTGCTGCCACTGCTGTTGCTGGTTGTGCTGTTGGTGCTGATGCTGGTGGTAACCCTGTTGTATCGGCGATGCGCTGCTGGGTCGACGCATCTGCCCCTGCATTGAAACCTTGCCCTTCCCCACCTGATGTTGCTGCTGCTGCAGCTGCTGCTGCGACTGCGACTGCGGATACGCTGCTATCCCATACGCACCGGGAGCCGCCCCGGCTGCTCTCATCCCACCAGCACCACCAGCAGCAGCAGTAGAGCCAGAAGCGCCTGCAGCAGAGGAAGCACCAGGGGCGGCGAATGCGGGCCTGGCAGCAGCAGCGGGCACGAGGTTCTCAGGGGGAGTGGACGCTGTTCTGCGGTGCACTGGCCTCCTGGGCGACTGCTGCTGCAGTGGCTGCTGCTGCAAGTGCTGCTGCTGCTGCAGGTGTTGTATTTGCGCGTGTTGGGCAGCCAATGCACCGCCGCCCATGCCGCCCATGCCGGCCCCCACAACGCCCCCCTCCACATCCTGCCCTTCCATCTCATGCTCCTCAATGCCCATCCCCGCCCCCATCCCCCCTCCCCCTATCCCCGCCCGCATCCCGCTACTAGGGCTTCCCCCTCCCCCTGGGCCGCCCCCAGGGGTGGCTTGGCTGGGGAGGGGCGTGGTGTTGCTTCGCGGAAACGACCCGGGCGTGGGTTTATTGGGACTTTCTCCCCGTGGCCCGTCAAAGGAAATGCTTCGGTTCGACTGCCACGGTGCTGTCCCAACCAGTTGGTTCGGTACCGCACCTGGCAAGTGGTTCGGGGACCCCGAACCAGGGCCGCCGATGCTCATCCCTGCATGTCTCACTGGGTCCATTCCTGCCGAGCCAAAAGGCCCCGAAGCCGAGCTTCCGGTATGGGGGCGAGCCTGAGGCCCTCTCCCCGCGACCATGGCTTGCGCCCTCCCCATCCTCCCGCCAGCTCCCCCTCCGCGCGACATTCCTGTGTACGGCGGAGCTCCGCGGGGAGACACCGCGATATGACTCCCCCCTGCGCCCCTGCCACGACCGGGTCGGGCATTGCCCGCGGGCGCGCCAGCAGCGATGGCGGAACTCGCGCCAACCCCCCGCGCAAGGTCCTCCGCCATCACAGCGGTTCCGCCCGCATCCATCCCCATGTCCCACCCATTCCCATCCGAGCCGCCGCCTTGGAACGCGCCAACGGCGCTAACGGACATTGCGCGCCGATGCTGGTGTGGCCTCTGCTGCCGCGCCTGCGGCGGCGGCTGCTGTTGCTGCTGTTGCTGAATCATCCCTGCTGGTTGCGCGCCTTCCCACCTGCCATACTCATCCCCAACACCGCCAGTTCTTGCGCCATACCTTCCGCCAACAAGCCCGCCTCCCCCGCGCCTTGCCCCGCCCCCGGCCCGTTGAGTTGCGGGACTGCCGCGGCTGGCGTCGGGAAGCATGCGATCGGGGGGAGAGCGACGAGGTTCGGTTTCGAATCCTGCTGTCGGGTATTCCATAGAGCCTGTAGGAGCACCCGACATAACATCGTGCGTTGGAGGTACAAACCGTTGCTGTGAAGCGGGATAAGGCAAACTGCCAGCGCTAGCACTGGCGAGACCATTAGGGTTAGCAAAGTTGTCAGAAATGGCCAACGTGTGTTGCTCTAAAGATGATCGCCTGGCGACTGGAATTGCCCCCGCAACATCGCTTGCGATAGAATCGGCGAAACCATCAGGCGATTGCCGGTTGTTGGACATCTTTTACGCATGCATGAAAAAAGTTAGAGCATTTTAGAAGCAAATGGCCTAAACCGCGACGCCGGCGGGGACGGTGTTCAGTCAACTATAAATAAGAGTCAGTGTGGATAAGATGAGGTGGAGAATATGTCGCAATGTGAGCACGGGGGTGTGCTGGTGGTGGTTGCATTGCGAGGAGGGAATATCACTGGGTGGGGGGTTCGTGGTTGGAGTTCATTGCTATCATCGCACAATGTCGTCAGTGATTCCGTACAGAATCTCTGTGCGACCTGTGCGACGTTATTCCCTGGTTGGTTGGTGGGCAGGGCACATCGTGATTTACTTCGTCTTATGCGGTTCACTCTGGTTTCTCGCGGTTTATATTAGTCTCAAACATTTGAAGAAAACCGTGGTGCTGCCGATGATATGTTCCTTCAACGAAGTGCTTCTTCTTGGCATTTTATGCATTCAGCATGAAACGATGACGTGCTTTATCCCTACCAGAACGTCGTAGGCTAACAAGAATCGTCTATTGTCGAGGATTTTCAGTTCACGAACACCCTGCCACAAGCCTGACACCACGCCTCTCGAAGTCCCGGCGCTTCGCCATAGCCCCACTGACTGGCTGGACTGTGAAGGCATTTTCCCGGCCAATGGTGTTCGACCCCCGCCTGACTCGAGCCGCCTCCATCTTCGGCGAAAAGAATGTTGTGTGCATCGCACACACCCCAACCAATCGCAAGGCTGGCTTGGTTCCTCAGCCCCCAACCGCAAGTCAAGGGAACCAAAGTTCGGTGAAAAAGATAGCCCTCGTTGGGCAAATCTTCGAAAATGCTGTGAAACGTTAATCTAGGCTTGAGAGACTTTATGGGGCTTTTTTTCGTAGGAATAGTCCGTCGAACAAAGATGGATCACCACATCTAAAAGTTTCAATGACCTGGTTGAACTGTGGGGCTGAACACCAGCAAAAAAGGGTCAGAAGAAGAAGCACCTCTTGAGCAATGGGAATGCGCTTCGATTTGTAATTTGCGCTGCCAAACTGACAAAGGCAGAAGCAGACACCATCCTGTCTCAGTTCTTGCCTTCCCTCCTCCACTCGGACCCACTTTCCGTGCAACTTTCAACTGCGCCTCCGTACTTCCTCAAGCCATCACCATAATCACAAGCTGAATTCGTCGCAAGCCCTGGGTAGACAATTAGCAAGGCAGAGACGGTGGCTTTCATTTCGAATTCCAGATTCGGCAGCCTCGAATCTCACCTACGTTAGCTTTCCCAGCTGCCAGGCACAATCACCTCTCGGTCAGTCTACCAGGACTAGACGCACGTGCCAACCGTTTTCTCACGACAGATCCTTAACTACTCAGCGCTTTCAGTTTTCAGTCACCATGCCGCGACGCTCGGCTCATTGCCTCGCATCAATCCTCTTCCTCTGCGCATTCCAGTTCCTCATCTCCGCCAAATCTCAACCACAGCGCGGGACGCACGCTCACCGACGACGTGACGGGTTACAAACATCTCGTCCCTCTTCGCAACAACGGACCGTCCTAGTGGATACTCCTTTAATCAGTCCCGCTTTTCGAGGCGAAGTTTCGGTTGATAAGAGCGAAGGTTCTTTCATAGTGCGCGCCGAGCCGGTCCCTAAACGCGTCTTTAGAGTCGTATCGCCCGAATTCGCGCAGGCGGGGCGACGGAGACTGAAGGGAGTTGAGAACGCGGCGGCGAAAGGGAAGGAGAGTGGCGAGACGTGGACGGAAGCGGAGGAGCAAGCTCTCGTCATTCCCAAGGGCGTGGCGTTCTATCACCGGGGGAAAAACAGCGCCCGGCAGGGCGGGGGAAGCGGAGGGGCGGGGACTAGACTAGCTGCGCCGATCGATATCACACCGGGGAAAGGGGGGCGAGGAAAGCGAGGGGGGCAGGCTTCGGGAGGGACGAGCGACAGCGGCGCGGGAAAATTCCCCGTGATTATCCCAGGGGGCAAAAACTCTACTGGCAGCGGCGGCGGCGGCACCGGCGGAGGGGGAATACCGCCGAAGAAGAAGCGCGGCGGGCCGAACGGCGGATGGACGCTCGGGAAGGAGCGGAGGGTTTCGTTATCATCCGCGCAAGAGATGAAATTCGGCAACGGTCAGTTCGGAAAAGGCGGGAAAGTGACGTACCATGGCGGCCCCGTGATGACCAAGTCGCCAATTAGGGTTTACCTTATTTTCTACGGCGACTGGGACGCGACAACGGTGCAGCTGTTTCACAAGTTCGTCGACTCTATATCGGGGAAATACAAGACGCCGGCTGACCGTTACAATGTGACGCGCTGGTGGGATCTGACGGCGGTCGGCACGCAGGCGGACGGCAAGCGCGTGAGCTCGACTGTGACGCTTGGAAAGTCGGTTCTGGATCGGAACTACGTGTCGGGCGGCGGGAAGGTTCTGCGCAACTACCAGAAGGACGTGGTAGCCAGTAAGTCGCTTTCCTAAGTTCAATTTTGTTAAGAGTGAACGAACTCTCGGCACCATTCTGCAGACATGTGCGTCATACTTTTGAAACGCCACAGGACTTGATAATGTAGCTTCTCCAAGATCCCAGTCAGGCGCATTCTTGGAAAATATGTGGCTGTCTGTTTCTCACTACCGCCCACTGTCTGCCGAATTACTAGTTTTTCCAAACTCTAGCACCGTCGCTGCCTCCTGCCTCTTGCCTTCCGCTTCGCCTCATCATGCCTGTGCCCAACACTCACCCGCTCCCTATCACCCTCCCTGACGCCCCCATGCAGTCATCAACTATCATCTGCGCAACAAGCTGCTGCCATTCGACACGGACGGCATCTACATGGTCATGACGGATCCGACGGTGGAGGTGAAGAGCAGCGATCCCAAGGACGGATTCTGCACGCGCTTCTGCGGTTACCACAGCTACGGGCAAGACGCGCTGGGCAAGGCTCTAAAGTTTGGCTTCGCGGGGCACTCTGCTCGCTGCCCCTCGCAGTGCACCCGACCGCTCTCCTAGTGAGTGACTTGCTACCATGATGAGTGACTCTTGCAGGTTACCAGAAACATACTAGCTCGTTTAAAACTTGCAATACTTGCATTGCATAGCATATGGCCCATTATCAGAGCAGCCTCTTGCTGCACATGCTCTAGGTCGTTTTCTTGGCCGTGTGACCTTGAATGCATCAATGCTCATGGCGAGACGCCGCCATGCCATGCACAATGTGCCGTCTGCCTCTGTGCAGGAGCAATAGACGAGCGGGTGGGTTTCACCATGGAAACTGCGTGGCTCTTCCTTTTCAGATCATCCCTTTCCTCGTAATCTCATTATCGCTTTCCCAATCCACTTCTCAAACCCACCCCGTGCAGCGACACATTCAACGGGATCAATGTAGACGCGACTTTATCCACATTCGCGCATGAGATAGCGGAGGTGGCCCAAGACCCGCTCTTCACGGCGTGGTATGACCACGATCAAGTGGAGGGCGCGGATAAATGCACATACATCTATGGGGATGGATGGGTGAATCCCCGGAATGCAGCGGCTTATAACCTCATGGGGCGGAGAGGGTCGAGGTTTTTGATTCAATCAATGTGGAGCCTTGACAAACAAATGTGTGTACAATAGAACTCCGAGGATTTACTCTGATTTCTGACTACTTTTTATATCCGTCCTTTCTTGTATCAGTAGGAATTGATAAGAAGTATACCTCCATAGTTGAAGTGTTTTGTTAAGGAAGAATACAAAGACGAAGTTAGCAGACGAGTCTGCTAACAGACGGTTCATTTCCTCGTGTCAGCGAAGTTCGAAAGTGATGTCAGAACGAGTCACTGCCAGGTCAGATATTCATTCCGCCTTCAGCGGAAAGCGCTGGCAACACCATATCAGAAATGCGCGACAAGCAAGCAGAGTTCAAGGTGGCTCGAGATTCTCAGCACCAGCAAACCATGTCGTGCCTCGAGTCTGACAATCGTCCAATTCTCGTGAAATTGCGCGTCCGGTTTTCACCATTCTTCGCAAATTCACGCGAATTTTCAAGCCTACTATGTCATCACATCTGAAGTCGCTTACTAAGCTTAGTACGCTTTCCTGACAAGCTCCGTCGCTACTGTGACAGCAGCTGCCTGCATCGCGACTCGCTACTAGCCACTGCTCCGACGACCGTTACTGCGTCGAAAAACCGTCAGTAGGAACGAATTTCCTACAACCAGTTAGCTAGCCGCCACTCGAAAGCCGCCATGTCAGCACCGCCGCTAGCCTCGTTTGTCCCCGTCCCTCTCAACTGCCACTTCCCGATCCAAAACCTCCCGTTCGGCGTCTTCCGACCCTCACCAGGAGGCTCGGCACGAGTGGGCGTGGCGATAGGCGAGCAAGTTCTAGACCTGTCAGTTATGGCGGACGCGGGGCTTCTGGGGGAAGTGGGCGACGTAGTCAAAGACACAGGCTGCTTTCACCAGGTAGAGTGTCGCACGGATGATTGTTGTATGGCCACCTGTATGGGCGAGCCATGTCACATCAGGCAACGTGTGCCACCTTCCGTACCCTTTCTCTTCCACAACACACCTTCCTCTTCCTCATTTCACGCACCCTGCCCTCTCCACGTACCTCCTCCCCCCACCAGGCGTCACTGAATGCGTTCATGGCTCTGGGGCGCCCCGTGTGGCAACGCACTCGCACTGCCCTCCCTCCTCCAAAACACACCTTCCTCCTCCACACCCCACGTACCTCCTCCCCCCACGTACCTCCTCCCCCCACGTACCTCCTCCCCCCACGTACCTCCTCCCCCCACGTACCTCCTCCCCCCACGTACCTCCTCCCCCCACGTACCTCCTCCCCCCACGTACCTCCTCCCCCCACGTACCTCCTCCCCCCACGTACCTCCTCCCCCCACGTACCTCCTCCCCCCACGTACCTCCTCCCCCCACGTACCTCCTCCCCCCACGTACCTCCTCCCCCCACGTACCTCCTCCCCCCACGTACCTCCTCCCCCCACGTACCTCCTCCCCCCACGTTGCCAGGCCCGCGGAAGAGGCGGCCCACGTTGGTGGCGTGGTGGCGGGAGGCGTAAAAGTCCGTGTAATCGCCTATCACTGCTGGTAGCTCCATGCTCACACGCGCCTGAGGGGATGGGGAAGGAAGAGGGGGGGGAGCGGGAAGGGTAGGTGCACGATGGTGGTGGGAGGCGTATAAGTCCGAGTATTCGCCTACCGCTGCTGGTAGCTCCATGTGCACACACGAGACTGGGAGAGAATGGGTAAGGGAAGCAGGGGCGAGAGGGAGGGTGGTGCATGGAGAGTTTGGAGGCGTGGTGGCGGGAAGCGTAGAAGTCCGTGTAATCGCCCACCACTGCTGGTAGCTCCATGTGCACTCGCGCCTGAGGCATGGGAAGGGCGCACAAGGCGGGAACGTAGGAGGGGGGAAGCACGGCGAGTTTGAGAGGCGTGGTGGCGGGACGCGTAGAAGTCCGTGTAATCGCCCACCACTGCTGGTAGCTCCATGTGCACTCGCGCCTGAGGCATGGGAAGGGCGCACAAGGCGGGAACGTAGGAGGGGGGAAGCACGGCGAGTTTGAGAGGCGTGGTGGCGGGACGCGTAGAAGTCCGTGTAATCGCCCACCACTGCTGGTAGCTCCATGCTCACACGCGCCTGGGAGGGAAGGGCACAGAAAGCGGGAGCATTGGGGGGGTGGAAGCATCGGGAGTTTGAGAGGCGTGGTGGCGGGACGCGTAAAAGTCCGTGTAATCACCCACCACTGCTGGTAGTTCCATGTGCACTCGCGCCTGGGAGGGAAGGGCACACAAAGCGGGAGCATTGGGGGGGTGGAAGCATCTGGAGTTTGAGAGGCGTGGTGGCGGGACGCGTAAAAGTCCGTGTAATCGCCCACCACTGCTGGTAGCTCCATGTGCACACGCACCTAGGAGGGAAGGGCACACAAAGCGAGAGCATTGGGGGGGTGGAAGCATCGGGAGTTTGAGAGGCGTGGTGGCGGGACGCATAGAAGTCCGTGTAATCACCCACCACTGCTGGTAGTTCCATGTGCACTCGCGCCTGAGGCATGGGGAGGAATGACGAAGCATGCCAAGCGGGGAGTGGGGATGCATGGAGGTCTTGGACGCGTGGAGGCGGGACGTGTAAAAGTCCGTGTAGTCTCCCACCACTGCTGGTAGCTCCATGCTCACACGCGCCTGAGGCATGGGGAGGAGGGAGCATGGCGGGGGGGGTGGAATATGGCACGAAAAGCAGGAAGATCACACAGTGCTTGGTTGGTTCGTCCGCATGAAGACAGCACAAGCTTTCAAAGGCACCATAGATCCCACCTGAGCGCGGAAGGCACTTGGCATCATAGATCCCACCTGAGCGCGGAAGGCACTTGGCATCATAGATCCCACCTGAGCGCGGAAGGCACTTGGCATCATAGATCCCACCTGAGCGCGGAAGGCACTTGGCATCATAGATCCCACCTGAGGAAGCAAGGCCTTGGCGCGCAGAGGCTTGTTGTCTCTCAGTGCTGGCTCGTCCGCTGATGTCAGCAATGCCATGCCGTGCAGTACGTGCATGCATGGGCGAGGCAGCGATGCCATGCGGTGCACAGGCGAGGTGAGTGGGGGAACGTTGCTGGTGCAATGGGTTATGTATGGCAATGTATGGTATGGAATAAATATGTGGCATATAAAGCATGCACAGTATCACAACCACAATGGTTAGGCAAGGCTGTGTGGAACCAAGTCACCAAGCTCTATGTCAGGCGGAGCATCTGGAAGCAACGTGAGCGTTTCTATCAGGTCGTTGGTCAGGTGGTTTCACCAGAGAGCAGGCGTTGGAGGGCAGTGCGAGTGCGTTGCCACACGGGGCGACCCAGCGCCATGAACGCGTTCAGCGGGGGGGGAGGAGGTACGAGGGGTGATGGTGTGTTTAGAGTTGGCTCAAGAGGCGAGGAGGAGGAGAATGATGCCCATGCCCACTGCTATGCCGATACCAAGCGACGGTGGTTTCGGCAGCAGCAAAAGGAGCGGGAGGAGGGAGGGGTTTGGCAGCAGAGAGGAGAGCAAGAGGGAGTGAGAGGATACAGTGGAAATCCCTAATGGGAGACTTACAGCAGAGGAGGATTCGGAGGAGGCGGGAGCGGCGGTGGTGTCAGCAGCAGCAAAGGGAGCGGGAGGAGGGAGGGGCTTGGAAGCAGAGAGGAGCGCTGCCTGGTTGGTGAGGTCGATGGGAATCACTCGGAAGAGCTCTAGCGTGCTTATGAACACATTGCTGTTGGGATAAGGGGAGAAAGGGTGGAGAAGGCAGAGAGGGCGGAGAGGGAGGAGAGGGTGGAGAGGGGGAGTGATTGAAAGGGGAGGAGAGGAGAGCTGCCTGGTTGGCTGGGTCGATGGGAATCACTCGGTAAAGATCTAGGGGGGGGAAGGAGGGGAGGGATGGCATGGGAGGGGGATTAGTTGGGTCGATGGGAATCACTCGGAAGAGCTCTAATGTGCTTATGAACACGTTGCTGTTGGGGGGGAGGTGGGGGGTTTGTAGGGAGGTATGGGGGGGTGGGAGGGGTGTTTGAGTGGGGTCGATGAGAATCACCCGGAAGAGCTCTAGCGTGCTTATGGAGAAAGAATCAGGGGAAGCAGCAAGGGAAATGAGGTGTTCCAAGGTGAGAACGCTCACTTGTGGAGGGAGTTGGTTGAGGTGTCGTGTGCCATGGTAACGAGGTGACTTTTGAATCGACTCAAAAGTCAACGAGGTGACTTTTGAGTCGACTCGGAAGCAGCAAGGGAAGTGAGGTGTTCCAAGGTGAGAGCGCTCACTTGTGGAGGGAGTTGGTGGAGGTGTTGAGGTACATGTTCATGAAGCCCGAGGGGCCGGACACAGCTGTTGTTGGGGGAGGGGGAGGGGGAGGGGGAGGAGGGGAGAGGGGACGGAGAAGAGGAGGGTGAAAGGGAAGGGTGAGAGCACTGAGCCGGTGGAGGTGTTGAGGTACATGTTCATGAAGCCCGAGGGGCCGGACACAGCTGTTGTTGGGGGAGGGGGAGGGGGAGGGGGAGGAGGGGAGAGGGGACGGAGAAGAGGAGGGTGAAAGGGAAGGGTGAGAGCACTGAGCCGGTGGAGGTGTTGAGGTACATGTTCATGAAGCCCGAGGGGCCGGACACAGCTGTTGTTGGGGGAGGGGGAGGGGGGAGGGGGAGGAGGGGAGAGGGGACGGAGAAGAGGAGGGTGAAAGGGAAGGGTGAGAGCACTGAGCCGGTGGAGGTGTTGAGGTACATGTTCATGAAGCCCGAGGGGCCGGACACAGCTGTTGTTGGGGGAGGGGGAGGGGGAGGGGGAGGAGGGGAGAGGGGACGGAGAAGAGGAGGGTGAAAGGGAAGGGTGAGAGCACTGAGCCGGTGGAGGTGTTGAGGTACATGTTCATGAAGCCCGAGGGGCCGGACACAGCTGTTGTTGGGGGAGGGGGAGGGGGAGGGGGAGGAGGGGAGAGGGGACGGAGAAGAGGAGGGTGAAAGGGAAGGGTGAGAGCACTGAGCCGGTGGAGGTGTTGAGGTACATGTTCATGAAGCCCGAGGGGCCGGACACAGCTGTTGTTGGGGGAGGGGGAGGGGGAGGGGGAGGAGGGGAGAGGGGACGGAGAAGAGGAGGGTGAAAGGGAAGGGTGAGAGCACTGAGCCGGTGGAGGTGTTGAGGTACATGTTCATGAAGCCCGAGGGGCCGGACACAGCTGTTGTTGGGGGAGGGGGAGGGGGAGGGGGAGGAGGGGAGAGGGGACGGAGAAGAGGAGGGTGAAAGGGAAGGGTGAGAGCACTGAGCCGGTGGAGGTGTTGAGGTACATGTTCATGAAGCCCGAGGGGCCGGACACAGCTGTTGTTGGGGGAGGGGGAGGGGGGAGGGGGAGGAGGGGAGAGGGGACGGAGAAGAGGAGGGTGAAAGGGAAGGGTGAGAGCACTGAGCCGGTGGAGGTGTTGAGGTACATGTTCATGAAGCCCGAGGGGCCGGACACAGCTGTTGTTGGGGGAGGGGGAGGGGGAGGGGGAGGAGGGGAGAGGGGACGGAGAAGAGGAGGGTGAAAGGGAAGGGTGAGAGCACTGAGCCGGTGGAGGTGTTGAGGTACATGTTCATGAAGCCCGAGGGGCCGGACACAGCTGTTGTTGGGGGAGGGGGAGGGGGAGGGGGAGGAGGGGAGAGGGGACGGAGAAGAGGAGGGTGAAAGGGAAGGGTGAGAGCACTGAGCCGGTGGAGGTGTTGAGGTACATGTTCATGAAGCCCGAGGGGCCGGACACAGCTGTTGTTGGGGGAGGGGGAGGGGGGAGGGGGAGGAGGGGAGAGGGGACGGAGAAGAGGAGGGTGAAAGGGAAGGGTGAGAGCACTGAGCCGGTGGAGGTGTTGAGGTACATGTTCATGAAGCCCGAGGGGCCGGACACAGCTGTTGTTGGGGGAGGGGGAGGGGGAGGGGGAGGAGGGGAGAGGGGACGGAGAAGAGGAGGGTGAAAGGGAAGGGTGAGAGCACTGAGCCGGTGGAGGTGTTGAGGTACATGTTCATGAAGCCCGAGGGGCCGGACACAGCTGTTGTTGGGGGAGGGGGAGGGGGAGGGGGAGGAGGGGAGAGGGGACGGAGAAGAGGAGGGTGAAAGGGAAGGGTGAGAGCACTGAGCCGGTGGAGGTGTTGAGGTACATGTTCATGAAGCCCGAGGGGCCGGACACAGCTGTTGTTGGGGGAGGGGGAGGGGGAGGGGGAGGAGGGGAGAGGGGACGGAGAAGAGGAGGGTGAAAGGGAAGGGTGAGAGCACTGAGCCGGTGGAGGTGTTGAGGTACATGTTCATGAAGCCCGAGGGGCCGGACACAGCTGTTGTTGGGGGAGGGGGAGGGGGAGGGGGAGGAGGGGAGAGGGGACGGAGAAGAGGAGGGTGAAAGGGAAGGGTGAGAGCACTGAGCCGGTGGAGGTGTTGAGGTACATGTTCATGAAGCCCGAGGGGCCGGACACAGCTGTTGTTGGGGGAGGGGGAGGGGGAGGGGGGAGGAGGGGAGAGGGGACGGAGAAGAGGAGGGTGAAAGGGAAGGGTGAGAGCACTGAGCCGGTGGAGGTGTTGAGGTACATGTTCATGAAGCCCGAGGGGCCGGACACAGCTGTTGTTGGGGGAGGGGGAGGGGGAGGGGGAGGAGGGGAGAGGGGACGGAGAAGAGGAGGGTGAAAGGGAAGGGTGAGAGCACTGAGCCGGTGGAGGTGTTGAGGTACATGTTCATGAAGCCCGAGGGGCCGGACACAGCTGTTGTTGGGGGAGGGGGAGGGGGAGGGGGAGGAGGGGAGAGGGGACGGAGAAGAGGAGGGTGAAAGGGAAGGGTGAGAGCACTGAGCCGGTGGAGGTGTTGAGGTACATGTTCATGAAGCCCGAGGGGCCGGACACAGCTGTTGATGAAGAAGGGGGAAGTTTGCAGGGAGAAGAGCAGAGTAAGAAAGAGGGCAACATTTAGCAAGTGAATCCATCCATACGGAAAAGAAAGAAAGAAAGAAAGAAAGAAAAAAGTAAAACAAAACCCGAGAAACGAACAGGCTGAACCTTGAGTGTGACGGTGTAGGGCACGGCACGCCAACACCGGCCACAGTGGCCGGCGAGACCAAGCTCCTTGAGTCTAGTGAGGCATAGGGGACTGACTGATCTTTCACGACTGACTGGCTGACCGGCTGACTGACTGCTAAGGGGACTGACCCTTGAGTGTGAGGAAGGGCACGTTAACGCCCGCCACAGTGGCCGGCGAGACCAAGCTCCTTGAGTCTAGTGAGGCATAGGGGACTGACTGATCTTTCACGACTGACTGGCTGACCGGCTGACTGACTGACTGACTGACTGACTGCTAAGGGGACTGACAGACTGACCCTTGAGTGTGACGGTGTAGGGCACGCCAACGCCCGCCGCTGTGGCCAGGTCAAGCTCCTTGACCATCAGCCCGCCAAGAACAGACCGAGTGAACTAGCAAACAAACAGAGGCAAACTGACACACTGACAGACTGACAGACTGACAGACTGACCTTTGAGGGTGACGGTGTAGGGCACGCCAACGCCCGCCACAGTGGCCAGGTCAAGCTCCTTGACCATGAGCGTGCCGTCCACGTAGATGTCCAACAGACGGGCGGTCTGAGCGTTGGGAGGGATAGGAAAAGAGGACAGGGGTGAAGTGAAAGGGGAGAGGAACAGGGTGAGTGGAAGCTCCTTGACCATGAGCGTGCCGTCCACGTAGATGTCCAACAGACGGGCCGTCTGCATGAGGGGGGGGAAAGGGGTGGGTTGAAGAGCATGCGAGTCAGTGGAAGGTCCTTGAGCATCAGTGTGCCGTCCACGTAGATGTCCAGCAGACGGGCGGTCTGCGCATACAATGGCAGGGGGAGCGGGAGAGGGGAACGGAGGAGGGAGTGGGGGAGGAAAGGGAGGTCAGCGGCCAGGTCAGCGTGCCGTCCACATAGATGTCCAGTCCAGCAGACGGGCGGCGCATAGAATGGCAGGGGGAGGAGGACGACGAGAGTAGGGGAGGGGGGTAATAGCAGTGACGGGACTTTTGAGCCGCCTCAAAAAAGCATGTTGGGACAATGTGAGAGCGAGAGGAATAAGGCATTTACATAGTTTTACCAGAGCAAGGGGGGGCGAGGGGAGATAAGGCACTTACGTAGTAGTGCGAGAAGGAGAGCAAGAGGGGACAAGGCACTCACATAGTAGTGCGAGAAGGAGAGCAAGAGGGGACAAGGCACTCACGTAGTAGTGCGAGAAGGAGAGCAAGAGGGGACAAGGCACTCCAGAGTAGTGCGAGAAGGAGAGCAAGAGGGGACAAGGCACTCACGTAGTAGTACCAGAGCTCCTCAAAGCCGAGGTCGATGCGGTAGGCGGTGTTGGGGTCGACAGGGAGGGAGAGAGATGGGCGAGAGGGGTAATAGCAGGGAGGGAGAGCGGAAAGTGCAAGAGAGCAAGGGGGAGAGGGCACTCACGTAGTAGTGCGAGAAGGAGAGCAAGAGGGGACAAGGCACTCACGTAGTAGTACCAGAGCTCCTCAAAGCCCAGGTCGATGCGGTAGGCGGTGTTGGGGTCAACGGGGAGGGAGAAGTTGAGGAAGGTGTTGTCGTTGTAGCCCGCGTAGCTGGAGTACTCCACTGAGTGCAGCCCCGCCTGTGGAGGGAATAAGGGCCCGAGTGTAAGGGGGAACGGCAGCGGCAATGGCAGGGGGAACGGCAGGCGGAACAACAGGGAGAAGTTGAGGAAGGTGTTGTCGTTGTAGCCCGCATAGCTGGAATACTCGACTGAGTGCAGCCCCGCCTGTGGAGGGATGGGGTAGGAAAAGGGGTGACAGGCAGGGGGTGGACAATGGGAGCACGGGGAGGGAGAGGTTGAGGAAGGTGTTGTCGTTGTAGCCCGCATAGCTGGAATACTCGACTGAGTGCAGCCCCGCCTGTAGAGGGATGGGGTAGGAAAAGGGGTGACAGGCAGGGGGTGGACAATGGGAGCACGGGGAGGGAGAGGTTGAGGAAGGTGTTGTCGTTGTAGCCCGCGTAGCTGGAATACTCGACTGAGTGCAGCCCCGCCTGTAGAGGGATGGGGTAGGAAAAGGGGTGACAGGCAGGGGGTGGACAATGGGAGCACGGGGAGGGAGAAGTTGAGGAAGGTGTTGTCGTTGTAGCCCGCGTAGCTGGAATACTCGACTGAGTGCAGCCCCGCCTGTGAAGGGGGAGATGGGAAGGGAGTGGGTGACAGGGGGACCACAGCAGGCAGGGAGAGCACAGCACAGCAGGAAGGGAGAAGTTGAGGAAGGTGTTGGCGTTGTAGCCCGCATAGCTGGAGTACTCGACTGAGTGCAGCCCCGCCTGTAGAGGGGGAGATGGGGTGAGGAAGGGGAATGGCAGGGAAAAAGGCGGGGGGGATGGCAGGGGGAACAACAGGGTGAAGTTGAGGAAGGTGTTGTCGTTGTAGCCCGCGTAGCTGGAATACTCGACAGAGTGTAGCCCCGCCTGTGGAGGGAAGGAGGGTGAGAGCAGAGGGGGAGTGAGCACATGATGAGGGGAAGGGTTGACACAGAGAAGCAGTGTTGAAGAAGTGGGAAGTTGAGGAATGTGCTGTCGTTGTAGCCCGCGTAGCTCGAATACTCGACCGAGTGCAGCCCCGCCTGTGGAGGAGGAGAGCAAACGGGTTAAAGGGAGGGGCAAGCAGAGAAACGGGAGAGACACAGAGAAACAGTGTTGAACTAATGGAGTTGGTAGAGCTGGTTAGGGGCCCTCCCTCCTGTGGTTAAGCACTAGACCTACGGTTTGAGTCGACTAAGGGCTTACAGTGGTGAGGTCGAGCGGGAACATGAAGGGTGGCTTGTCGGCGTTGTCAGCAGTCTGCGGCCACGTGATGGCTGCTGATTCGGTTTTGTTGTAGCGGCGAGACCCGGGGTCCTTGGGCGTGTAGAGCTCAGAGGGCAGAAGGTTCCAGACGCGCTGAGTCAAATCGGTGATGGGTAGGTACAGCCCGCAGCCGAATCGGTAGTCGTTGGCTGGAAGGAAGCACGGGAGGGAGAGGGATTGAAGAAGAATTGGTGCGAGCGGGTGAGAGGGTAGCGTAGCAGGTTCCAGATGCGCTGGGTCAAATCGGTGATGGGTAGGTACAGCCCGCAGCCGAACCGGTAGTCGTTGGCTGGAAGGAAGCACGGGAGGGAGAGGGATTGAAGAAGAATTGGTGCGAGCGGGTGAGAGGGTAGCGTAGCAGGTTCCAGATGCGCTGGGTCAAATCGGTGATGGGTAGGTACAGCCCGCAGCCGAACCGGTAGTCAGTGGCTGGAGGGGGAAGGGAGCGCAAGGGAAAGACAGAGAGGGGGAGAGACAGGGAGAGCTGAGATGAGAACAGAGAGGTCGGAACGGGAGTGAACGGGGAAGAGCGGTTGAACAACAGGAGGGAGGGAGAGGAGAGCGAGAGCAGCACACGGCAAGCAGCATGTGGCGGGATGGGATGTGGCTGTGGGTGGGGGCGGGGTGTGCCGGTGGGGCGGGAATTACATGTTGGAACATGTTGACTCAAATATGGCAAGCAACGTGTGTGATAAGTCGAGATTTGAGTCGACTCAAAACTCGACTTATGTGGCAAGCAACGTACCCATGATGCGAGAAGTGGCCGTGGGTGGGGGCGGGGTGTGCCGGTGGGGCGGGAATTACATGTTGGAACATGTTACATGTTGACTCAAATATGGCAGGCAACGTACCCATGATGCGTGACGTGGCCGTGGGGGCGGAGAGGTTGTACATGCCGAGTGTCAGCGGCACCACCTGCAGCGGATGGGAGGGCAGAGGCATAGAGGCAGGCAGACGGGGAAGATGTGAGTAGAGGACAGCAAGCTGTATGGGAGATGTGGCCGTGGGGGCGGAGAGGTTCTGCATGCCGGGTGTGAGTGGTACCACCTGCAGGGGATGGGATGGGACGCATGGGGGATGGGTGGCATGGGGGATGGGTGGCATGGGGGATGGGTGGCATGGGGGATGGGTGGCATGGGGGATGGGTGGCATGGGGGATGGGTGGCATGGGGGATGGGTGGCATGGGGGATGGGTGGCATGGGGGATGGGTGGCATGGGGGATGGGTGGCATGGGGGATGGGTGGCATGGGGGATGGGTGGCATGGGGGATGGGTGGCATGGGGGATGGGTGGCATGGGGGATGAGAGACGTGCAGCAGCACATAATCCCCGTGACAGCAAGCCCACCCACAGTCAGGATGTGCTGTGCGGTGCTGTGCAGTGCAGTTCAGCACTGAGCGATGCTGCGCAATACTGAGAGGTGGTGTGCGGTTCTGTGCGGTGCAGAACTCACCGCAATGGCGCTGATCATGGGCTCGCCAAACGCAATATCCACAGAACCGTCCAGCACAGAAACTGCTGTGCGGTTATGAGAGGTGCAGCGTGGCACCTGTGCGGTGTTGTGCGGTACTGTAAGGTGCTCTGAGGTGCTGAACTCACCGCAATGGCGCTGATCATGGGCTCGCCAATCTCGCCCCGGATAAACGCAATGTCCACAGAACCGTCCAGCACAGGCACGACAAACTCCTCCACTCGCACAGTGCCACGTGGCACGCTGTAGTTGGTCAGCACGGGCGCGCCCTCCACTGCCACGTGGAAGCGGCGCAGCTTGGCTGTCGTGTAGACGATCTCAGCGAAATAGAGGCGGACGAACACGTTGGTGGGAGGGCCGGGGACCTGGGGAAAGGGAAGATGGGTGGGGACCATGGGGTGAAAGTGAAATTGCTTGGGTTCAGAGTTGCTTGGAAGCGGCGCAGCTTGGCTGTCGTGTAGCCGATCTCAGCGAAGTACAGGCGGACGAACACGTTGGTGGGGGAGAGGACCTGCAGTGCAGAGAGGGCCGGGGGTGGAGTGGGGTGGGGTAGGGTGGGGGATTTGTATTAGCGATGTTTGGTGGGGCGCGCCCTCCACTTTTGAGGCGCCTCAAAAGTAGAGGGCCGGGGGTGGGGTGGGGTGGGGTGGGGTGGGGCATTTGTATTAGCGTTGTTGGGTGGGGCGCGCCCTCCACTGCCACGTGGAAGCGGCGCAGCTTGGCTGTCGTGTAGACGATCTCAGCGAAGTACAGGCGGACGAACACGTTGGTGGGGGGGCCAGGGACCTGGGGGAAAGGGGAAAGGTCGGAGAGGGAGGTGTGTGTGAATGGAAGGAGAGGGAAGTGAGCAGGCAAGAGAGCAGCGACGGGGAGAACACACATTGAAGTACAGTTGGATTGTGGAGTCACAAACATCCAGCAGCACTCACCGGAACAGAGTAGATGGAGACGTTGGGGGCGAGCGAGGTCATCAAAGAACCGAACCGTCTCAAACAACCGCGCATCCACCCCCACCTTATCATAACCTCCCAGCAACCAGCCCCACGCAGGCAACCAGGCAGCACTCACCGGCACAGAGTATGTAGAAACGTTGGGGGCGAGCGAGGTCATCAAAGAACCGAACCGTCTCAAACACCCTCGCATCCACCCCCACCTTATCATACCCCACAGCACAGAGCGTGCAGCAACCAGAGCAGCCCAGCCTCAGCACTCTACCCGACGAGAGACCAGCACTCACCGGCACAGAGTAAGTAGAAACGTTGGGGGCGAGGTCATCAAAGAACCGAACCGTCTCAAACACCCGCGCATCCACCCCTGGCGGCGTCTTCAGCACCCCCGTCTCGCTAAACTCAACCTTCCCATTCCCCATCCTGCCCGCCGCAACCTTCCCAGTCATGCTCGTCTTGATCACGCCTGCCCGGAAACTCCTCCCGAACCTGCCCGAAAAGGGATCCGCCTCCCAGGTGTAGAGCGGGTTTTTGAGCGATTCGTTGCTGCCGCAGTTGATGTAGGTGCCTTGCATGAAAGAGACGACCGGAGGGGGCGGCGGCGGGGGTGGCGGGGACGGCGGAACGTTCCGCTGAAACGCCGCCTCCCCGGGTTTCACTGGGTTGCCGTTTTCGTCCGTTCCCAGATCAACAGGGGGTGAATTAGCAGGGACGGTTGGAGCAGGCGCGGCGGGGGGTGAGCGAACGGCAGGCAAGCCAATGGAAGGCGAGTTAACAGAAGGTGAGTTGACAGCGGCAGCGGAAGCAGCGGGGAAGGCGGAGGGAGCGAGGGAGAGCAGCAGGAGGAGGAGCAGGGGGGATAGAGGCATGGTGGAGATTAACTCGCGGCGGCACTTGGAGATTAACATGGTGGGAGTCGCCATGACGGTCTAGATCGTTGCGCGTGAGATTCTTATCAGTGGTGGGAAAACGCACGGAGTGGAGCACTTAATGGCGTACAGGCGGCCGTCAAGCCCTCAGGCCTCTTCAACAGAGCGCCTGTGGTAAAGCTCTGTCTAATATAACCTAACAGGTGGGTGCAGGCTGCAGTCGCCCTTCTGAGCGCTCCCCGTGTCTCACCTCACCTCACACCACCTCTGACGATCGTTTCTCCAGGGCTCCGGCTGTTAACGACTGCTGCTACGACGACGACCTGAAATGTCGCGCTGCTGGAGGGATTAAGTACTTCTTGCTCCCCTCGCGACGCGGTGGAGCAGCGGACTAGCAGGGCTGAACGAGACGTGACAGCCGTTGCACGGTTGCCTGCCCCTATAACCTCACGCTCTCCGACTGGTAACCTCTCCCTTCCAGGACGATGCGAGTTACGTCCCTTGTCATCCTCTAATATGCCCTACCAGTAACCTCTCCTCCTCCTCACCTCTCCTGCTCCCCGTAACTGTACATCTTCTTTCCCCGTGTCTCTCGCTGTGCCCTGTAGTCGCGCCTGCTTCAGCTCTTCACCTTTCCCCCCCTCCCCTTTTCCTCCCTCCCCTTCCCTCCCCTGCGACTCTTAGCCCCTCGCCGCGCGGAGTGCGCCGCTAGAAGCTGTCTGAAACGAGCTGTTTCACGCGATTCGGGTCGCAGCACTGCTGTTGCCGCTGCACCAAGAGGTTCGACTCGACAGCCTCGCGTTCCCGAGCCGCGAACGCTGGCGATGTAGCGAATAACCTTCCTGTAGATCCTTTCGGGTCTGGAGCCTATGAAGCTACTGCACAGCGTTGACTCGTCGGTGGTTGAGTTGAGAGTGGTTATGTACAGAGTGAATGGTTGTATTAGTCTCGTCTCGCATACTAGCGCGTGATGCGGGCTCTTGAGAGGAGATGAAACGGCCCCATCGATTCGCGCCGCGAGGCGTTCAATCCGCAATCCCCAACCGCGGCATCGGATTTTCGCGTGAGTTTTTCGTAACCTAGATTCACGTGAGAAGATGAAACGGCCCTATCGATGCTTGTTGAAACGCGTGGCAACCGCTGCTCGCTTGTTCGCGAGATTCCCGGGACCTTTCTTGTATTTCGTCAAGTGACGACGCGACGCGGCAGTTCGTAAGTCCCTGCTGCAATGCTGCTTGCCTGCTTTCTTGTTTGTCTGCTTGCCTGCTTGACTCCTCCTCGGTATTGCCGAATCAGTCTGTTTCACGGACTCTCCGCTGGTCGCGCTTGTCTCTTTCGCGACTCGAGCTTGATTCTGCAGAAAAAACCGTGACGCAGATTCGCTCTTTACCAGTAACCGCACATTCGACGCAAGGACTGGCGGAAAGCGCAATCATCACGCTGCATTCTTTGCGCGCGTGAGGTTCCGCCGAAGAGCTCAGCTCGCGCTACATCGGCTGCGGCGCAAAGACAGTTTGGGAGACGAACCGGCACTAACTCGAAAATACTCTAGAGTCGCACCTAAAATAAGTCTCGGATTCAGAGGGGAGTTGCTCCATTGCTGGAGACATCGAGGGATCCACAACACACCGTGTCTGTTTTGGTTCGACACAGCGAGTTATGCGAAGCCGGTATGGTGAGGCTGGTTTGGGGGATCGAACGGCTTGCAGTAGGTGCGGACTCTATTAACCATACAGAGCCTGGTTTGGTTCGACAATCGAACGGCTAAAGGCAGGTGTTGCCTGGGTGTGTGGTGTGGATCAACCATGATATCACAGCCATAGGAACCTCCTCCACAGGCCGTTTCATCTCCTTCCGAAGCCCTTCAGCAGAGGATGTAGTACGCTACAGAGGGCTGAAGGGCTGAGCCCTTCCGATATTCCAACCGTTTCATCTCCGTCCTAAAGCCAACATTGGGTGGAAGTTGAATCGTCGTAAGAATTACCAACTACCAATCCCTGAACAAGCTGCTCCGTTACAGTTAGATTATAAAGTAGAGAATGAACTTTCCTTGAGTGAATGCAATGTATTGGTAGTCCACATAAGCTCTAAAGATGACCTGCTTGCTTTTCCCTCAACTCTCTTCAAGTATCCATAAAAGCTCAATGTGTCCTTATTTACTCTTTTATCCCTCCTTGAATGGGTACAAGATGTTTCTTGTAACACATCACCATCGTCAAGAAGCGAAATGGTGTTGTTATCGCAACAGTACGATCCAACACGCTACATCGCAGAAGCAGGAAATACAGCAGTGGAAGAAGAATGCTGTTCATTTACAGAGGCTAAATATGCACAAAGCTTCTTGACCTTTGAAGTCATGCTAAGGCCGGCTTCTCAGGCCACCAGTCCAGCCAATAATACGAGTCAAAACTCGACCCTGACGTCCCTGTTACTGTAGCAGGTCCTGCCACGTCAGCATCATCATCACTCGTCATCGATGTCACCGACCAATCATCGCCCTCCTCCTCCTCCCCCTCCTCACCTTGTGCGCCCATAACCTCCCCTTCCTCCCCACCACCAACATAATTACTACTACCACTACCACCACCACCGCCGCCGCCGCCGCCACCACCACCATCACTGCTACCACTTCCTGCTGCTGCTGCTGCTCCTCTTGCCCGTCCGCTGGTCCCAAGCCAGGTGTTCACATCGATAGAAAGGGAGACGTTCGGATTCCAGCGCCTAGCACCAGTCACCTTACAGCTCGCACTGCGCCCAAACCTGCTGTCAGCACCTGGTAACCCCATGCAGCCGCTGCTGTTACGGTTACCACGGCTGTTGCTGCTGTCACCAGTACGGCCACGTGTATTGCCACTGCTGCTGTTGCTGGATTCTCCTTTTCCGCCTCCCCTCTTTATAAGCAAGGGGTCGCTGTCCTCGGACCACGGGTGCAGGATCGGGAGCACTCGCATGGTTCGGAGCACGTCGGTTATAGTCACAACGCCTTCAAGCACAGGCCCGGAGGTCACATTGGAAAGAGGCACAGAACTTGGCACATTTGGGGGGTGCTTGCCGGGGGAAGGTGATACTTGTGAAGCTTCAATAGTAGTAGCTGTATCCTCGTGAGAAGCTGCCTCATTAGAAGGTGATTCGTTTTTGGGAGGAAGAGGAGGAGGAGGAGGAGGAGGATGTAGAGAATAAGGAAGGGGGTGGACTGGAGGGGGCTTGACCACCCATACCCGATGCACGTGGTGGGAGACTAGCAGGGAGAGCACGTGACGCAGAGAGGATGCACTGGAAAGAAAGGGGGGCAGGGAAGACGGGAGTAATGAAGGGTGTGGATGGGTTGAAAGGTTGGACTGGAGGGGGCTTGACCACCCATACCCGATGCACGTGGTGGGAGACTAGCAGGGAGAGCACGTGACGCAGAGAGGATGCACTGGAAAGAAAGGGGGGCAGGGAAGACGGGAGTAATGAAGGGTGTGGATGGGTTGAAAGGTTGGACTGGAGGGGGCTTGACCACCCATACCCGATGCACGTGGTGGGAGACTAGCAGGGAGAGCACGTGACGCAGAGAGGATGCACTGGAAAGAAAGGGGGGCAGGGAAAAGGGGTCCAGAGGGGTTGAGAGGTTAGGGATGAGGTGGTTTTGTCGGACCACCCACACTCGATGCACGTGGTGGGAGACTAGCAGGGAGAGCACGTGACGCAGAGAAGAGGCACTGTGAGGGGGTGTGGAAAACGGAAAAGGGAGAGGGGAGGGTATAGATTGTACGAAGGAGGAGAGAAGGGGTTTGACCACCCATACCCGGTGCACGTGGTGGGTGATTAGCAAAGTTAGCAAGTAACACAGAGAAGAGGTACTGGAGAGAGGGAGGGGGGAGGGAAGAGGGGAGTAAAGAAGGGATAAAATGGAGAACCAGAGCCAGATCTTTTCCATACCTGCCTCTCTCACATACGCACCTGGTGCATGTCACCACTTCCGCTGCAGCTGCTGGCGTCACTGCTGCAGGTGCTGGCGTCACTGCTACAACAGGTGCTGGCGTCACTGCTACAGCAGGTGCTGGCGTCACTGCTACAGCAGGTGCTGGCGTCACTGCTACAGCAGGTGCTGGCTTCTCCGCTGCTTCATTTCCGGCTGCCTTTTGTTTGGCTGAGAGGAAATCAGCTACGGTGGTGGTGGGCGCGAGGGAGAGGAGAGTACCAACGTCCACCTGAGAAAACGGGTTTCGGAAAGAAAGAACGGGTTGATTGATTTGGACAGAAGGAATGAATCGTTGGATACTGGCAGAGAGGAAATCAGCTACGGTGGTGGTGGGCGTGAGGGAGAGGAGAGTACCAACGTCCACCTGAGAAAACGGGTTTCGGAAAGAAAGAACGGGTTGATTGATTTGGACAGAAGGAATGAATCGTTGGATACTGGCAGAGAGGATCTCAGCTACGGTGGTGGTGGGCGCGAGGGAGAGCAGAGCACCAACGTCCACCTGGCGAAAGAGGTATCAGAAAGAAAGATTGGGCGACAGATATCAGTTGGCAGTTATTTTTCGAAGGGAACGAGGATAATGGAAGGGGAGGAGCCAGCTACTGCGGTGGTGGGCGTGAGGGAGAGCAGAGCACCAACGTCCACCTGGCGAAACAAGTGTCACAAAAAAAAAAAACCACTTTTGAGGCGCCTCAAAAGAGGAAACCAGGGCGAAGAGGCCAAAAGAGGCCACAACGCCTCTTTTGATAAAACCAGCCACTGTGGCGGTTGGCGTTAGGGGGAGCGGAGTTGCAACATCCGGCTGGCAAAGAGTGGATCGGGATGAAAGTATGGGTTGATGGGTACGAGAAAAAAGGCCACAAGAGGAAGGAAGATCAGCTACGGTGGTGGTGGGCGTGAGGGAGATGAGAGTACCACTGCCGAAACAGGGATCAGAAACAAAAGTGCTAGTCGCCTGGGGTGGATAAACACATAAACACACACACACACACACACATGACCATGCCACCATGCACGCATGACAACACACCTGCTTGACATCTGATGCTGATAGAGTGCCTATCAGCACACTGCCGCATCCCCCCATGGGCCACTGAGGAAGCACAACGGAAGCTTCCTTTTTGCCGTTGGTCTCCCCGACCTTCTCTCCCCCCTCCATCCCTGAGCCCCCCCCTTCCTCTACCATGACTGCTATTGGAGCTGGCTTAGGCTGCACCACTGCCACTGCGCTTATCTGTAAGGGTTTGAGGTGTGGGGATGGGTGGGTGGGACGCAGGGTAGTAGGACGAAGGGTGGGTGGGATGAAGGGTGCGTGGGATAAAGATGTCTTGCAACCTCCCCTATCGCATGCACCCACTCACCCCTCTTATTCGAAACATGTCGAGAAGAGGAGTGGATGGAGACACAGAGACGACTGATGGCATACGGCATACCCATCCATCCGCCCACCCTACCACCAACTTCACTATTAACATCTCGGGTTTGGAACCTTTGCGATGACATGCACTCACCCCTCGGATTCGGAACATGTTGAAGGCGTCTAGAAGAGGAGTGGATGGTGTCACGGAGACCACAGACGGCCATACCAACCCGATGTCGTCGATGCTGCAATGCAGGGATGAGAGGGGGAGATAAAGAGAAAGAGGAGAGAAAGAAGGAACATGTTGAAGGCGATGGTGTCACAGAGACCACAGACGGCCAGACCAGTCCAATGTCGTCGATGCTGCACACACCAATGATTAAAGGCGCAAAGGAAGGAAGGCAGAGATCCAAGCTCATAACAAACCCACGTAACAGGTAGAAGTGGCCCATACAGGTCTCGAACCTGTGACCTTCGCGTTATTAGCACGACGCTCTCACCAGCTGAGCTAATAGGCCTGTGGGATCTGAGCATACCTTCTTCATACCTCATAATAAATGCCAAGCCCAGCAGCCCCTCGTGTGTGACCATACACGCAGCAACCTCCATCTGAGACAGAAAATGGTACTTCTCCTCAACTGTTGTTTCCCCCTCTCTCCACAATCCTAAAGCATGGTGGTGTGTTGTGTTCATACCTCTTAGCCAGTGTCAAGCCCAGCAGCCCCTCGTGTGTGAGCATAAACGAGGCAATGTCCATCTGAGACAGCACTCGGTACTCCTCCCCTGCAGCACCCCCCTCTCCTCCTCCCAGGCGCGACTGCAGCAGCGCAGGCATTGGCATGGCGGTGGTTCGATCGTGGTCGCACGGACACACGTTGGGAACGAGCGCGCGGTGGAAACCCCTGGAACCCAGCAGCTCCATGGCTTGGAGCACCCTGAGGGGAGGGAGGAAGGGGAAGAGGAAGGGAAGAGACGGTGTGGTTGCAGCAGCGCAGGCATGGGCATGGCGGTGGTTCGATCGTGGTCTTGTGGGCACATGTTGGGCACGAGCGCTCGGTGGAAGCCCCTCGAACCCAGCATCTCCATGGCTTGGAGCACCCTGAGAGAGAGGGGAAGGGGAAAGGGAGGTGTGTACATTGCAGCGCAGGCATTGGCATGGCGGTGGTTCGATCGTGGTCGCACGGACACACGTTGGGAACGAGGGCTCGGTGGAAGCCCCTGGAACCCAGCAGCTCCATGGCTTGGAGCACCCTGAGAGAGGAAGAGAGGAAGGGGAAAGGGAGGTGTGAACATTGCAGCGCAGGCATGGGCATGGCGGTGGTTTGTTCGTGGTCTTATGGGCACACGTTGGGCACGAGCGCTCGGTGGAAGCCCCTAGAGCCAAGCAAATCCATGGCTGGGAGAACCCTGCGAGGAAAGGGAGAGAAAAGGGACCGTTTGAGGAAGGGTTTCGGGTATCTCCATGGCTTGCAATACCCTGAGAAAGAGGAAAAGGAAAAGGCAGAAGGCAGGTGGGTCTAGACTCTAGTGCAGCACGAGCATGGAGCGACCCGGGGTCTTCCCCGACTCCCCCATACGACTTTCCAGGCTTTTGAGTCGACTCAAAAGTAAAAAATACAGCACGAGCATGGAGCGGGTCTTCCCCGACTCCCACACGAGTTTTGAGGCGAGTCAAGAGTTTTGAGGCGCCTCAAAAGTGGGTCTAGTACAGCACGAGCATGGCATGGAGCGGGTCTTCCCCGACTCCCACACGAGTTTTGAGGCGAGTCAAGAGTTTTGAGGCGCCCCAAAAGTGGGTCTAGTACAGCACGAGCATGGCATGGAGCGGGTCTTCCCCGCCCCGCCTCCCCCATACGACTCCCACACGAGCAAACTTTTGAGTCGACTCAAAAGCCACCTCGCTACAGCACGAGCATGGAGCGGGTCTTCCCCCACTCCCCCATACGACTTTCCAGGCAAAACAAAACTCTTTCTGTTTTTCTCCCTTTCCATCACTCACGTGGCATGCGGGTCAAGAACCAACATGGTGCGAGTCTCTTCGGTCTTGCCCATCACATCACCCACTCGAGACTCTTTCAGCCACTCCAGCTGCCCAATCCCGCCGCTCCCTACCCCTTTCTCGCTCATTCCTCCTCCGTCGCCCCTTACTCCACCTCCCTTTTCGGTTGTTCCCCCTTCACCCCCTCCTCTCCCCTCACTCCCATTTCTCCCTTTACCCCCTCCTTCCCCTTCTCCCGCTCCTTCCCCCTCACCCTCTCCTTCCCCTTCCGTTTCTTCACCGCTCCGCTGCTCCTGAATCGACTCCAGGCCGCTACTCCTGCCACAGCAGGCGCTGGCAGTGGCGGCAGTGCAGGCAGAGGTGGCACTACTGCTGGTGCTGCTGCAGCGTCTGGCGATGAAGATGGTGATGTCAATGACTGAAATCTGCCAATGACACAGAAACGAACATCCACGACACCAGTCCCTAAAACGAAGTTCACTGTTGAGTGTGTTTAGTGTGTGTTTAAAATTTGTGTTTTCTCTCCCTAACTCTCTTTTCAATAGTGACTTAGTATAAGCCGCGGATGGAAATCATCCTGTGTTGCTCTGTTCGACCATGCTCTTTATCCTCCGGGAATTCACCATAATTAATTTGATAAAGGAAAGTGGCGACAATTGTGCTGCTCTATTCCATCACGCTCTTTACCCTCCGGGAACTCACCATTCCAGTGAAACAGACTCTCGAAGGAGCAATAATCGACCGCGAATGGTTCTGCGTGCGCCGCGTAGAGGCCGAAATCGCCGACATCTGCGCGAGCAGGCGCCTCTGCGCGACTTGCGCCAATGACGGCGCGTAGCGGACGGGCATGGCGGTGATGTTGTGGCGGCGGAGAAGGTCCAACGCGGTATAGAGTGACGCGTTAGCGTCTACGGAAACGAGGCACTTCTTTCCTGCGACAATGTCTTGGACGCATGTTGAGCGTAGCACTGTCGCCATGGTATGCTATTTCGCGGAAACTACAGCTCTGTACGGTGAAATTAGATGCAAAACTTGACAATTAAACAGGCTAAGAATCTAAAGCTACAACGGGGAAAGGTACGGTAATGCTATTGAATGCTACAGACATACGCGAAAGATGTGGTCGAAATTGTCATGTAAAATCAAGAAGCGTGTATTGATTGTGCAGAAGAACAAGCATCTGACTTTTGCTTCGGTATGGCCTTCTTGAACCAGCGTGAAGAGTTTCGAGGGCGTGTATATATTTTTGTTCAGGCAAGCAGGTGAGGAAGGGGTTGAAACGACTACGTTCACAAGTCGTCTCGAAGGGTCAGGATGATGGTTTCTAGTGTGACAGACCTTGTCCCTTCACTTGCACCTCACATAGCGAAGGGGATGTCCCCCACGCAGCGGAGCGCGACACCCGAACTTCTCGATACACGGTCCAAGTCACCCTGACGCGGCATGTAAAGGAGACGACGTGTCGCTGGAAAGAGAAACTTTGTTACTTCCCCATGACGTGTCTCTGATATCGTCCAGCCTGGCATTATTAAACTGAGCGTTACTTAAACATAAATATACTGTAATATCGTCAGCAATATACTGTACCGTGGCAGCTAGTATATGTCTCCTTTACCAAGGCTGGTACAGTTTGGACATCGCATAAATGGAGTTGTCCCCAAGCGCAGCAGACTCTGAAGCATCAAGAAAAGGTACACGTACACTTTTCTCCAGCACGATTCTGATATTCCCCATCATCGCCACGCCGACCAGACACACCAATGAGGCTCGTGGTGGCCAGGTCGGAAGGCGACGTCATCAAAAGTGCTTGAAAGCGAAGGTCAGCTATTGGTGGCCACCAAGAGCCGTCAATAGCACGAAAGCAGAGGCTGACAACGTTGTTGTCGGGAGTGTTGCTTGCCCTGCTTCATTCCACAAAAAAGGAACCGAGTTTGGAAAACGGCTCAGAAAGGTTCACTGCTAAAACGCAAAGATGCAGTACGGTTTCAGGTCAGAGGCTGGCTCACGAGCCTTGATAACACCAACGTGTGCCACGCCTTCGGCAAGACGTGCTAGCTGAGGGATTAGTTCTCTGTTCCCAAATAACTTGGTATTCACCTTATAAATCCTCAGGATTCCCTCAGGCGCGTCACAATTGCGATATCGAGGAGGATCGCGGTGACACACCAAATCTGCGAGAATCGATCTCCTCTGAGCCAGATGTGTCGCGATTGTCTTCAGGTTCGATAGTTAGCGGGGTTATAAGCCTTTTTAAAAGTTTTAAATGCATTACGTAGGATATGAGTGCGGTGACAGATCGATCTGGAAGGGACATCGCGTTCGGTGACTTGTGTCGGGTCTTAACGAACTTTAACGAAAACGGGATACAAGACACAGCGAATTACTGTATACTCGGAACATCGATCTCCCGCTGGATCGATGTCGCAATTGTGACGCGTCCTTAGCACACGCGCCTCGAGTTCCTATCTCAAGGCTGATTCCATTGTTACTTCCCTAGAATTCCTTGGCTGCGGTGTATCATTTCCCACTATCACCATGTCGACCGCTTCGTCTGCGAATGTGCGAATTAGTACTGCATGTCAGAGCACTAGCTTGAAATGCACCAGCAGGCAGTCGCAACGTAAATTATCAGCCGAAGTGACGTCCTTAGCGCTACGTTCCAGACCCACCACCTCTTCTAGATTGACATGCAGTAGTCAAACCAACTCATCTCCATCCTCAACTTCATCTTCAGACTTCGGGGCTCGTAAGGTTCGATTCTCGAAAACACCCACTCGAGACGGTGTACAAGCCGAAGCTTCCGCTTCCACCATTGCTCCTGTCGACACTCCGTCCGCGATAAGCACATCCTCGATACCCACAGCGATCGATAATTTTCCCTTATGTCCGAATCCTCTTCCTGACACCCAGCCTGCTCGAACCGTGGTATCCCTAGAACGGGGAATCAACAAGCTGATCACCGACGCCGCGTTTCACATTCTAAACGCCTTTTACGGGACGACGGAGCGCGCGTACGCTCGGTTCTACGTCCTTGAAACGATCGCGCGCGTACCGTACTTCTCGTACGTTTCGATCCTGCATCTGTACGAGAGCTTCGGGTGGTGGCGACGGATCGAGTTCCTTAAAGCCCACTTCGACGAGAGCGTGAACGAGACGCATCATCTCATGATCATGGAGGCTCTAGGCGGCGACCGGAGCTGGGTGGATCGGTTCGTCGCACAGCACATCGCCGTGGGTTACTACTTTTTCGCGATTTTCTGTTACCTGATCAGCCCTCGCATGGCGTATCATCTATCGGAGCTGGTGGAGGAGCATGCATATGAAACGTACGATAAATTCCTCATGAGCCAGGGCGACTTTCTCAAGACGCAGCCTGCTCCTGAGGTAGTACACCCTGTCCTCGTTATTGTTGATCCAGCTCTGATTGTGCAGCTCCTGTTTTCGGTGTATTACTCGTTCCATATCACCCTCAACAACACTATTGCATTTTTCCAGCATACCTCTCTGCTGTGGTTAGCTCCGTTTTTTTCACGGTTCTGGCTCGAGCTACTTTCGTTCCTGACCCAATCTTCATTTTTTTCTCTCTCTATCGCTCCCTCTCTTTCGACAATTTCCACTGTTCCCTTTTGAGCAGATAGCGGTGAGGTACTATAACGGGGGTAACCTGTACCGCTTCGACGGGTTTCAGATGCAGCCTGACACGGAGCGGCCATCCCCGCGCGTGGAGAGTCTGTACGACGTGTTTGTGAACATCCGAGACGACGAGGCGGAGCACTGCAAGACCATGCGCGCGTGCCAGGCCACGCAGACGGGGAAAGGTGAGCTTGGCTTGCAGCCTTGCAGCACGAGAAGGTGGCTTGCAGCAGGGAGAGGCGAGCTTGAAACTGAGCTAGCCTGGAATAGGGAAGCGGGAGCTTGCTGCACTGAAGTGTGAGCATGCCATTGGGAAAAGGGGAGGTTGCTGTCAGGCAAAGGTGAGGTTGGCTTGCACCAGGGGAAGGTGGTGGCTCGCTTTTCCAATAGGAAAACGTGAGCCTGAACACGCTTAACCGACACGACGAGCGCTGCAAGACCACGCGCTGCCATGCGGTGCAGACAGGCAAAGGTGTTGTAGCTTCTAACAGGGAAAGGTGGGCTTGTCTTGCAATGGGAAAAGGTGAGGCGGTCAACTACTGAACACGCACTTGCACGCCGAGGCGGAGCACTGCTAGACCATGCAGACAGGCAAAGGTGCGATGGCAGCAAGGGGAGTTGAGTTGGCGCCAAGGAAAGGTGAGGTTGCAGCAGGGAAAGGTGAGGACTTGTTTTGACTTGAAGCTGTCCTTCAAGAATCGCCTTGTGTCTGTCTGTGTGTCTGTGTGTGTGTCTGTGTGTGTGTCTGTGTGTGTGTCTGTGTGTGGTGTGGTGGTTGCCTGCAGGGCTGCATGACGTGGGGTGCTCGGGCGTGGTGGAGTGTGCTGTGAACTCAACCTCTGCTGCTTACAGGATGCCCATGGATTGAGTCTGGGCTTAACAGGCATCACCTTGTGTCTCCCTGTGTACGTGGTGTGGTGGTTGCTTGCAGGGTTGCATGACGTGGGGTGCTCGGGCGTGGTGGAGTGTGCTGTGAACTCGACTTCTGCTGCTGACAGGATGCCCACGGATTGACATCCATGTAGTACCGGTAGTTGATGTATGGTAACATGAATTCTCGCCCAATTCACATATTTCAGAATGTCAAGAAAACCAGGTGCTGTATCTGTTCCCGTACTATTACCGGTACCGTATTATGCACCTTTCCAGTCTCTTAGGCGATTCGAACCAGAAGCGCTCAAGAAGTTTTATAATGCACTGTATTGTGTGGCATTTTGATTATGGAAGTTACCACCGGGACCCCAGTTCAGTATTATTTTAGTTTTATGTGCAAGGACTTCTAACCAAATTATTGCAGTGTTGGGAACAATTATATTTTGAGCTTACCCTACCTCAAGACTAGTCCCTTTTCCCTGCTTAATAAAGCAGCGTATTGTATAGCATTTCCAGCCATGCGTCTGTTACTCCAGCTTCACACCAGTGCAGACAATCTTGCTTTCCGGTGTTACCACCTGCCCAGGGTAGAAGGGGTGTTAAAAAAAAAAAAAAAAAAAAAAGTATCAAGCTCGTGCTTAGAAGCACCTGGTACAGTTATGTACATATTTAAAACACAGTACAGTGACGCACCTGGTACATTCCATTTCGATACGTGCCCATCTGGCCGCCAGAAGCTCATTGGTAACACGTCCACATAACGCAGCCTTGACCCTTTCAGCACCTGCAGCTGCACCTTGCGCATTTCGAACGATCGGGTGTCCATCCTCCTCGCTTCCTTTGTCTGCTTGAAAAAAAGGTAAGGGGAGCGGAGATAGGAAGGCAGCAAGGCAAGATTGGAAGCTCATTGGTAACACGTCCACGTATCGCAACCTTGACCCTCTCAGCACCTGCAGCTGCACCTTTCACATTTCAAACGATCGGTTGTCCATCCTCCTCGCTTCCCTCGTCTGTGGGAGTGGGGACAGGGGGAGAAGATGGAGATGAATGAGAAGGAATAAAAGACGATTTCATCACATCACATCACATCACATCACATCCCATTCACCTTCAAAGCACTCACGAGCCCGTACATGTGAATCCTGCAAGAGACTCCTCACCTGGTTCCAGTCAAGACGGCTGTTGACGTCGCATTTTCCCTTCTTTATCCCTGGCACCGGCACGATATAGTGCGACGGAGACACACCCATCACCACCGCCTTCCCTTGAAACCCCGACCGCGCCACATGGTCTCTCAAAGTCGCTAGCCCGATCGCATAAGCGGAGCTTCGGGAGATTTTCTGCTGCTTGCCGCCCAGGAACCACTGGTTGTCCTCAGCATACCACCAATTAGTCGCCTGGAAAATAACTATGTCGGCTTTAGGGAGCAGGTCTTTAATCTTCGGGTCGATCTGGTCTAGGAAGACTCGACGTGCTTGCTGCTGCGCCTGGGCTGAGACTTTGCCTGGAATCTTTCCCGAACTCGTTCCTCCTGCTGCCCTTACTGCTGCTGTTGAATATTCTCCTGCTTCTCCTGAACTTGCTGCTGTTGCTGCTGCTGCTGCTATTAGTGCTGGTGGCGATGCTACTGCTTCGGCAGCAGCACCCATTGTGGTGGCTCGTGCTATGGCTGCTTCGGTTTCCACTGCTCTAACTGCTTCTTCTCGAGTTTCCTCCGCATTAACAGCAGCACCACCATTAGCACCAACACCACGACCAGCACCAGCACCATTAGCACCAACACCACCAGCACCAGCAGCAGCAGCATCAACACCAGCAGCAGCAGCAGCAGCTGAAGGAGGTTGGGATGCATCAGGAATGAACCCAATATCGTTGAGGTGCGAGGAGAAGAGCGACACTATGCGAATGTTCTGCGGTTCCACCTGTGGATGAGAGGCGCAATGAGATGGGTGTGAGAGAAAGGAGGGAAGTTGGCTATGCATCAGGGATCATATGCCAATGTCGTTGACGTGCGAGGAGAAGAGCGACACTATGCGAATGCTCTGAGGTTCCACCTGTGGATGAGAGGCGGATTGGGGATGGACGTGAGATGGGGGAGTGAGGTGGAGAGAGATTGGTGGGGTTGGAATGATAAGGGAAGGAGGCTAGGATGCATCAGGGATGAACCCAATGTCGTTGTGATGCGAGGAGAAGAGCGACACTATGCGGATGCTCTGAGGGTCCACCTGTGGATGAGAGGCGGGGAGGGGAGTGAGATGGGGGAGTGAGGATGAAGGAGAGAGTTGGAGAGTGACATGGGGGAGAGAGATGGGGGAGAGGGATGAGGGAGAGAGATGATAGGGAGGGAGGCTGAGAGGAGAGACAAGGGAGGAAAGCTGAGATGCATTGGGGAAGAAAGAGCACTTTTCTTGTTGCTCACCTTCTCGCCCCACACTCTCGTCTCCCCCCCTGCGAGCTTGAATCGCGAGAAGTTGGGGGAAGCCGCGTGCAGCATGCAGCGCAGCGACGTGGAGAGGTCCTTTGAGACGCTGTCGCCAAACACGACCACTGTCTTGTTGCGGAACAAGTTGAGAAGTCTCTGAGGGGTGAGCTGCACCACCCTGCACCCCCACGGCTGCGAGGGTGGGAGTGGGGTGAAAAGGAGGGAAGAGGGGGAAGGGATACGTGAAGAGGTCCTTTGAGACGCTGTCGCCGAACACCACCACGGTCTTGTTCCGAAACAGATTGAGGAGCCTTTGCGGAGTTAACTGCACCACCCTGCACCCCCAAGGCTGTTGTGTGGAAAGGGAGAGGCGGGTGAAAGGAAAGGGAGGCGAGGGAATGGTGTGAGCGTGGGAGCATGCAGCGCAGCGACGTGGAGAGGTCCTTTGAGACGCTGTCGCCGAACACAACCACCGCTTTATTGCGGAAGAGAGTGAGCAGGCGCGGGGGCGTCAATTGCACCACCTTGCATCCCCACGGCTGGAGTGGGTGTGAAGGGAAGGGGGGCATGGGAATGAGTACTGATGACGAGTATATGTGCTAACAACGCGTATCAGAGCTATTAAAGCGTATGTCTTCTGGTAGCTCATATCGGAGCGCCCCCGGAGCCGATGTAAGGACACGTGAGAGTGCTAGTAACGAGCATATGTGCTAATAACGCGTTCTCGTGCTGTTCACACCTAACAAACTCACCCGCCTGGTAGCTCATATCGGAGCGGCCCGCGCTCTGGCAGTTGTGGCCGTAGCGGATGTAGGGACACGGTAAGAGTGCTAATAACGAGTATATGTGCCTACCCGCCAGCGCAGCTTCTGATAGCTCATATCGGAGCGCCCCGCGCTCTGGCAGTTGTGGCCTGAGCGGATGTAGGGACACGTCAGCCCGGTGTAGAGAGGAAGGTTCGCGGAAGGTGTCCAGCTGCCAGAGGAAATATCGCAGGTCCACGGTTTGGGGGGGTCTGGATCGGTCGCGTCTGGTGGTGGGGGTGGTGGCGGGGGAGAGGTGATGGGAGGAAGGGAAGGGGAGGGGGAAGAGGAAGGGAGTGGGATAGTGGGGGGAAGGGGGTGAGGGGAGGAAGGCGGGAGGGGCGTGGTGCGGCGGGGGAGAGGAGGAAGGGGGGAGGTTGGTTGTGGAGGTGGAGGTGGAGGGGGGGTGGGGGGGGGGGGGGGGGGGGGGGGGGAGGGAGGGAGGGGGAGGGGGAGTGGGGGAGGGGGTGAAACGGTGGGTAAGGAGATGCAGTCGGAAATGAGACGGCGGTGTTGGGGGATTAGCAGTGGTGGCTAATCCATTTTGTGGACTAGCACATGACGTTTCTTTGGGGCGAGGCAGGGCAGGGCAGGGCAGGGCAGGGGCAACATCAGTGGCTTCTGTTACGAAAAGCGTGCTGAAAGCACCTTCCACCATTAACAGATGAAGAGGGTTGTTGGCTAAAGGGGTTACTGGGGAAGGGGCTTACTGGGGAAGGGACTTACTAGGGAAGGGGATGGGCGTGAGCTTCTTTTTGAAGCTGCTGTACGCCAGGGCGACGGGCGGACTTCTCTCGGCGATGGCGAAGAACAGCAGCCCGGTGAGCGATACAGTTACCAGATTTCGCCAATATGCCGCCATCTTCGTCTCTTGCTATGCCGTCTGTTAACGACAGCACCACTCGTTACTACTGCCGGTAAGAAGGCTTCTATATAGAAAGTGACTTGACAACCACAGCCGTTTCTATCTAGCGAGGGCGATACCGAAAAGAAGGGGAAAGTTATGCAGAGTAATCTGGAAACTGAGCGGGAGAATCTAGCCTGTTTACATAAGTAGGGGTACCCCTAATATATTCCTTGCGTCGCTTCAGAAGCCGCACGAACCATGCAAGCACCGATGGAAGAACCACTAGTTGAGCTGGGGAAGAAGGAGACGGGGCGAGAGCATGTGATTCACGGCATGGGTGCAGCTGTGTCGCTGGGAGGAGGAGTGCCAGATTCGCCGACCACCATGGCCCATGGTCAAGAATTGCTTTTGTAAGATATGAGACGAGCTTTGAGTATCGCTTTGAAAACCGACCACGGCCCACAGTCAATAACTACTTTCGAGAATGACATGACAATATGGTCCTCACGTAAGGTGATAAGCAATTTCGGTCGGCCTTTTTTGGCCCGTAGTCGAGCGATCGGATCGGATGTATGTAACCCTGGGTGGCAGGTCCGCGGCGCGAAAGTGCGGTGCGAAAACGGAAAAAAGCCTTATACTGATTTAGGTGAAATGGTGATAGGACGATCGTAGGTCGCGGCTGCTGCAGAGTGAGAGAGTGAGCCTTTCTCCTCAGTTTTGGGGGTAACTGTCGAAGCCAATCAATGCGCAGTCGGCTCTTCTCAGCGCCAAATGTGCTCGTTGACGAAGTCGAACGGAGAAAGTCGGGTCGGGGGGGTACATTCAGGTGGGCCTCCAGTCGACTCGGCAGGCGTATCGCATCGCAGTTCGAGGGCGTCCGACCAAACAAGTTTATTTTCTTCTACAGCTCAAGCAGGGAGGATGCATGGCCTGGGGTTTCTGGGGTCGTTGTGGTGTGGGAGGGGTGGTGTGGTGGGGCGCTAATTTTCGTTTCCTGCGAGTCTGCGCTGCGATGCAATTCCTGCGATGATTGGTGGTGGTCGGGGCAAGATGCCAGCAATGGACGGGGGGCCACATGTTGGCCAAACCGCAGCACCTGATGTGATGGGCTGTGGCGGTTCGTAGGTGGAAAATGGACATTGAAACATGGGTGACTACGATGAAGGTCAATGGAAGGGTTCGACCAATCCAGACCGTTAATGCAAACATGCAATCTCGAGTCGGCATATCCGAGAGTTGGAAATTAGTGCAATGACGGCTCGAGACACAAAAGGAAGCGAAGTGTTGGCGAAAGGTCACTGTATTAGGAGAGCGACCCGATGCTCCTTAGTAGGTAACTTCAGTACCTGTATAGAACTTCTTGACCACGCAACAAACAGATGCTACAACACATTCATAATTGTTTCTCAGAACTTCAGGTGCCAATGTTCACGAAGATCTACTATACATAAAGATTGCAGATGCAATACATTCTATAGTGCTTTCCCATCCACAAAATTAGGGACAAAAATTGCCCTAAACAAGTCTAGAATATAAGATTATTATATAGCATTTCAAGCCAAGTGTCTGTGACACCACCTTCACACCAATGAAGGCAATCGTTTTTCTTGCCCGCTGGAGCCCCCCCTGCCAAGACATGGTAGTAGTTGGACAAACTCCATGAGTGATAACGACAACAAAGGCAAAAACGTGGTAAAAATACTCAATTTGCACCGAACCAAATCCTCACCTTTCAGCATCCATTTTTGGACGTGGCCATCTGGGCGGTAGTAACTCATTGGCGCAACGTCGACATAGCTTATTGGAGAACCTGACAAAACCCTTATCTGAATCTCCCGGAACTTGTCCCCCTTTGCAAGCTCCTCTGCCTGTGTGTTGGGGGGAGGCAAAACACGTTAAGTCGCGACAGAATAAAGCTTTACAAACAAAACAAAAACAAAGCAAGCAAACAAACATAATGCGTGGAAGCAAATATAAGCTCACATCAATGTTGTGCTGCAACATGACAATGGCTTGCACCAAACCCTCGTGACGTGACATATAACGTGGAAGAGACACGTCAATGATTATACAATCCCCTGTTGTCACAAATCAATGTCTTACCTGCTGCGCTGTGAGCATTTTGCTGGTCTCGCACGACCCCTCCTTCAGCCCGGGGACTTTGTAATGAGAAGGAGACACGCCCAGCAGGGCAGCGCGGCCCTTAAAGCCCGACTTGACCACGTAGTCACGCAGAGTCTTGAGGCCGATTTCGTAAGCCGCCTCCTTGGTCAGCGATTGCTCCTTGCCGCCCAAGTACCACTTGTTGATGGCCGGGAACCACCAGTTGGTGGCCTGGGGGGGTAAGAAAGTGCAGGAGGGATAGGAGATATTGCATATAGTGAGAGACAGTCTGGTAGGCGGTTCCTCCTTGGATAGTGACTGCTCCTTGCCGCCCAAGTACCACTTGTTGATGGCCGGGAACCACCAGTTGGTGGCCTGGGGGGAGGGAAGGGGAGAGATACGATACATTATGTGCAATGAGAGAAGAGACATTATTTTTCAGTGTTGCTTCCTTGGTATGTGGACAGCATGGCGCCCACGTATTGTTGATGGCAGGGAACCACCAGTGGCGGCTTGTAAAAGGGGAGAAGAGGGAAAGGGCGGGACGGCAGGGGTGTGGGAGTGAGGGGATGGCGATACCACAACTATGAAATTCATGTGGTGTAGAGCTCAGGACTAATGTGGTGAAGCAGAGCAGATTGTAGTGCTCAACTAATACCTGGAAAACGACAATGTCGGCCAGTGGCAGGAGGTCTGTGATCTGCGGGTCGATCTTATCAAGGTCAACGCGATTCATGCTGCCGCCCAGCCCGCTCGCCTGGTTCAGCCAATTGGAGAAGACCGACGCGAACCGAGTGTTGAAATGAGGAACCTGAATCGGGTTGTTAACAGGGAGGATGGGGAAAGCAGGGTGGGGAGGGGGGGGGAGAGGGGGGGGGGGGGGTTGAAAGCGAGGGGAGGGTGAAAGCGGGGAAGGGAGGAAAAGTGGGGAATAAGCGTTGAAACAAGGAACCTGGATTACATTGTCAACACGTAAGAGGAGAGGAGGTAGTTTCGAGATGACTCAAGGTTCAGCCAATTAAATAAGACCATGACGTGTCGTCTCATCTCATCTCACCCTGACGCCGTACGCCTTGGTGTTGCCGTTGGCGACGCGGAAATCCTGGATGGTGCCGGGCGACGCGGAGTGCAGCACGCACGCGACGGACCCGGCAAAGTTCTTCGAGACGCTGTCGCCGAACACGAGCACGAGCTTGTTGCGGAAGCGCATCAGGAGGCGCTTCGGCGTCATGGGCTGCAATGCGCAGCCTGCGGGCTGAGGGGGAGAAGGGGATGCGGAAGGGGAGGGGGAGGGAAAAGGGGAATGGAAGAGAAAAAGGAGCAGATTGCGGGAGTAGCTCGCATGCGACGCATGCGACGAATGCGGCGAATGCGACGCACGGCGGACGCGACGGATCCGGCAAATCTCTTCGAGACGCTGTCGCCGAACACAAGCACCAGCTTGTTGCGGAAGCGCGTTTGGCGCTTCAGCGTCATGCGCTGCAATGCGCAGCCTACGGGCTGTGGGGAGGGGGAGAGCGGGAAGGGGGAGTGGGGGGGGAGAGCGAGAGTGAGGTAAGGAGTGAGAAGAATAGGGCGGGGGGCATTGCTGAGCAGATCGCACGCGACAAACACTCGCTCGCGATCCTCCATAGTAAGCCCCGACGGCTACGTTGTGGGTAGTACCGCAGATATACAGGAAAATGGGAGGCGGAACGCGAGGTTGAAGTTGTAACGTGCTCATAACGCGTATACGTACCACCCATCTGTATTTCTGGAATTGTAGGTCGGGCCGCCCCTGGCTCTGGCAGTTCTGGCTGGAGCGAATGTACGGACACGTCAGCCCCGTGTAACGCGGAAGATGCCGCGCCGCGGAAACCCACCGTCCCTTCGAAATGTCGCAGTTCCATGATCCAGCGGCGACATTTGTCCTATCTGCGTTGGTGGGAATATGGTCGCGAAGAGAAAGCTCGTGAGGTACGTCGCAAAAGCACGGTTGTGGAACACTAGTAGGTAATAAGAACGTGTGACGAAGCCATTGCGCGACGATCAAGGAGAATGGTTGAGAAGTAACGCAAACGGGATACGGGAAACGGATGCAGTGCGGTAAACGGAGCATAGACAGTAGTGTGCGGAGCATACACAGTAGTTTGCGGAGCATACACTGTGTGCGGTACAGCCCCACGTACTTTGCGCGCTGGCGGTAGGGAGGTTCGCAGCTGCTGCTAAGAGGCAAACGAAGAGAAGCAGCAGGTCACGTGTTGGCGACATCTTGAGGGCTGTTTATGGGTTGCGCCGAATGTGCCACGACTATCAAACCACTGCGCCCTTTATTACGCAATTCACTAAGGGGGTGTTACATGTGCGGCAGAACTACTCTGGGCCGCGCTGGGCCGCTGCGGTCCAGGGGGATTTGCGCGGACCAGCGCGGACCAGCGTGGACCAGCTGTTTGGACCAGCAAACGGCCCAGGTAGTGACCCAGGTAACTCCCCCCACGGACCAGCATGTACAGTGGTCGGTGCACGTGCAGGATTTGGGGGACCACTTCCAACAGTCGACCCCAATTCGCGGCCCAGACACTCGCGAAAACCCCACGTCGCCCCTTTTCGCTAGCACAAGCTGAAAATTTCGCGATTCGGGCCGTCGCGAAATGTAGTTCGCGTGTGACTAGGTGCGACTTTGTTTTCGTCCACCTTGCTTTTGCGAAACTGTAAAACACTGTGCTGTTGGGGTCGGCTGCAAATGGTGCCCGGGACCACGCGGGTACCAGGCAGGGACCACTTTCGCAAGTGATCCCTGTAAACTGGTGCTCCCCCGTCTAAGCTGGTCCATTTCCTGTAAATGGACCAGCGCGCAATGTAACACCCCCTAAGGTCTGCTCAGCTGCTCGTACTGCAAGCTTTTGAAATGGAATGGTTTGATGTAGGACAGTTTTAGCGCATATTCTTTTCATAACCAGTCACCCTTGCCTGCCAGAAATCGATGATGGCTCTCTAGCAGCTATGCATTCCACAAGACCGGAGTTGCGTTGCTTGCGTTGCGAATGACGAGTTGGTAGGATGGGTCGGAAGCAAAATGCATGGACCGAGCAGCACTCAAGGAGAGCACTTATGAAACATGGGCGGCGCTTGTCAAGACGCGGCTCGTCCAAAACTTCTGCCGTACATATTTACTTTGAGAGTCCATAGATTTGGGGTTCTGGGGGCACGAAAGAAAACAGCCCGTGGGTGAGTGTAGTCAGTTAGCTCACCACCATCCATCGCTGCTGCTGCACTTCCTAAACAAGGCATTCGCTGAAAGTATCGCTTACCAGGGGATATTGCTTTCGTAAGCGCCCGGTTTACAAGGCACGGATCTCCTCTAAGTGTTAGAGGTCAATTCAAAACTCACAGATTTGGGCACATTTTCATCCGCCGACATGTCCAAATTGAGCAGTGAGCTCGACCAAGCGCACTAGGCGGTTATGACGGCGCCGCGTGATTCGGACTTGGAACGTACATGTACCTGCTATTGAGGTTCACGTACAACTCTTCTTGGTGTTCAGGAAAAACATATTGTTATGTCAATAATGTGCTGTACAGCTTATCAAGCCAAGCATCAGTAACTCCAACTTCACACCAGTGTAGGCAGGCAGTCGTCCTTTTCAACTTTAACTTCAAGTGCCAATGTTCACGACAATTTACTATACAACATTTGTTGCACACGCAATAAAATTTTACATTTTTTTGACTTAACAAGACTAGAAGAGAAGATTGTTATACAGCATTTCAAGCCAAGTGTCCGTGACACCACCTTCACACCAATGAACACAATCGTTCTTCGTACCCGCTGAAGCCCCTCCTGCCAAGACATGGTGTAGTAGTTCAAAATTCATGAGTGTTAGCGAAAAGACAAGCGTGGTGTAGTTACTTTGCTTATGCACCAATAAGTCATCACCTTTCACCGTCCATTTCTGGACGTGGCCATCCGGGCGATAGTTACTCATAGGTGTAACATCCACGTAGCGTATTGGAGACCCTGACAGAACCCTCATCTGGATCTCCCGGAAATTGTTACTGGTGCTATCCCCGTTTGCAAACTCCTCTGCCTGTGTGTTGGACAAGATGGAGGGAAGCAGACAACAGGGTAACTCACAACAAAATAAAGTTTACAAAAAAAAAAAAACAAAGAAACAAACAAACAAGCACGCAAGCAAACAGGGATTGCGCGTGCAACAGGATTAGTGTCGCTCACTTGTTCCTTGTTGTGCTGCAATGATATCGATGGTCTCCATTGAACCTCTCTTCAAACGTGGAAGGCAACACGACGCATAACAATGCCTAGCACCAATCCCTCGTAACGTGACATATAACACATTCACGATAAGATCCCTCACTGTTACAAATCAATGTTTTACCTGCTGCGCTGTAAGCACTCTGCTGGTCTCACACGACAACTTTTCCAGTCCAGGGACCTTGTAGTGGGAGGGCGACGCACCCAGCAGGGCAACGCGGCCCTTAAAGCCCGACTTGACCACGTAGTCGCGCAGAGTCTTGAGGCCAATCTCGTAGGCCGCTTCCCTGGAGAGTGTCTGCTCCTTGCCGCCCACGTACCACTTGTTGATTTTCGGGAGCCACCACTTGGTTGCCTGGAGGCGAGAAAGAAGGGAGGGAGGGTGGCCTTTGAAGGCCAAAACGCGTTCCCACGCGCATCCAAGCCTGTGAGTTTCTTCTTAACTGTTGATTCCCAGGAGCCACCACTTGGTCGCCTGGAGGCGAGAAAGAAAGAAGGAAGGGAGGCCTTTGCTGGCCAAAACGCGTTCGCACGCGCATCCGGGCCTATGTGTCTCTTCTTAACGAGGTGACTTTTGAGTCGACTCAAAAGTCACCACGCGCATCCGTTCCTATGTGTTTCTTCTTAACTGTTGATTGCCCGGAGCCACCACTTGGTCGCCTGGAGGGGAGAAAGAAGGGAGGGAGGGAGGGAGGTAGAGAGGGACGTATGGACGGAGGGAGGGAGGACGTGAGAACACTGCACTATGCAATAGGTGAAGGAGTGATAGTAAAGGGTACGGGGAGGGCGGGGGCGAGGAAAAGAGGAAGGTGGGGAGGGAGGAAGGGAGGGAGGGAGGGGAAATGGAGGGTGACAGAGCAATCTTATGTGTGCAAGATCACCTGGAAAACGACAATGTCAGCCAGTGGGAGGAGATCGGTGATCTGCGGATCGATCTTATCGAGGTCAACGCGGTTCATGCTGCCACCCAGCCCGCTCGCGTGGTTCAGCCAATTGGAGAACACCGACGCGAACCGAGTTCTGAAATGAGGAACCTGAGTCGGGTTACCAGCATGGAAGAGGGGAGGAGGTGGGAACGGGGGGGGGGAAGGGGGAATGAGTCTCCTGGTTCAGCCAATTAGAGAAGACCGGCGCGAACTGAGTGAAACCTGAAATGGTTTGTTAACAGGGGGGAGGGGAAAATCAGGGGGAGGGAGGGAAAGTGGGGAATAAGCGTTGAGACAAGGAACCTGAATTGTAGTACCAACAGGTAAGGGGGAGGAGGTAGGTTAGGTTCAAGATTCAGCCAGTCAATGAAGACCCTAACGTGTCGTTTCATCTCATCTCACCCTGACGTGTCGTTTCTTCTCATCTCACCCTGACGTGTCGTTTCTTCTCATCTCACCCTGACGTGTCGTTTCTTCTCATCTCACCCTGACGCCGTACGCCTTGGTGTTGCCGTTGGCGATGCGGAAATTCTGGATGGTGCCGGGCGAGGCGGCGTACAGCACGCACGCGACGGATCCGGCGAAATTCTTTGAGATGCTGTCGCCAAACACGAGCACCAGCTTGTTGCTAAAGCTCTTTAAAAGGCTCTTCGGAGTCATGCGCTGCAACGCGCAGCCTGCGGGCTGAGGGAGAGAAGGGGATGCGGAAGGGGGCGTCTCAAAAATCGTGACCCCTCGGAGGGGGACGAGCCTCTCAGAGAAGGTGAGGTAAGGAGTGAGAATAATTGGGCGTGGGGGGGGGGGGGAGGGGGGGGGGGGCATTGCAGAGCACAGCACGAGACGGACACTCTTTCACGAGAAGGATACTAGGATAGTAAGCCCCGACTCTAGAAAATTCGACCCCCCAGAAGTCCCCTCTAGGTGGTGCGTAATGCCGAAAGAGAGGTGGAACGCCGTGGTTGAAGTTCTAATGTGCTCATAACGCGTATACGTACCACCCATCTGTATTTCTGGAATTGTAGGTCGGGTCGTCCCTGGTTCTGGCAGTTCTCAGTAGAGCGGATGTACGGACACAGTCCCGTGTAACGCGGGAGATGAAGGGGCGCGGAAACCCACTGCCCCTTCGAGATGTCGCAGTTCCAGGATCCAGCGGCGACAGTTGTCTTATCTGTGTTGGTGGGGATAGTATGGTCGCGAAAAGCAAATTTGTGGAAAGTTATTCGCGACAAAGCAAGCTTGTGCTATTGGTATTCGCAGCGGCGACACGTGTCGCATCCGCGTTGGTGAGAACGGAATTGCGAAGCGCAAGTTCGTGAGGATAAATGTCGCTGGAATGCGGTAGTGGAACACTAATAGTAGTAGGTAATTAAGACTTGCGGCGAAAATCTTGCGCGACTGTCACGGGACATGGTGACGGCGGAAACGGTAACGGTGACGGAAACGGAGGCCGGAAACGGACGAGCGGCAGGGTGACGGTAACGGAGCACACTAATGTGCGGTACGTACTTTGCGCGCTGGCGGTCGGGAGGGTCGCAGCTGCTGCTAAGAGGCAGACGGAGAGAAGCAGCAGGTCACGTGTTGGAGACATCGTGGGGAGAAGCAGGCCGTGTATGGAATGGCCGTGTATAACTCCGCCCTTTATTACGCTGTTCACTAAAGGTCTGCTCAGCTGCTCGTACTGCAAGCTTTCGAAATGGATTGTGTAAGACCAGTTGGTAGGATCATTATGGGTGGAATGGAAAGCGACATTCGTGAGGAGCACTCGTGGAACATGAGCGGCGGTTGTGACGCGGCTCGTCCAAAACTTCTGCCGTCCAAATTTACTCCGAGGGTCCATAGAATTAAGGTTCCGGGGGCTTGAAAGAACAGTCCGAGTGAGTGAAGTGTCTGTTGTCAGGTCACAGATTACAAGCCAAAATTCGCCAAAAGCATCGCTTACCTAGGTTTTTGCTTTCATAAGCTCCCAGACTACTGGGGCACGGAATTTCTGTTTCAGTTGTCAATTCACAACTCATTCGGGCGCATTCTCATCCGCCCACATGTCCATACTTGAGCCTGCAACCGAACGCGTCGGAAGCGCGAGCAGTAAGCTCGAACACGCGCACAAGGCGGTTATGACGGCAGCGCGTGATTGGGGCCTGGAATGTACACTTACCTGTTATGAGGTTCATGTCATCCTTCCACACGAAATACCTTACGGATAAAACACTTCAAAATCTCTATCTTTATGTCAAGAATGTGCTATACAGCATCTCAAGCCAAGCATCAGTAACTCCACCTTCACACCAGTGTAGGCAGTCGTCCTTTTCATTCGAGGCTCCCCCTGGAGGCGACAGAAGGGAAAAGGAATGAAGTGTCATATGAAGGATCTAAAATCAATATGTATGCAATCAAATCAAACTTGATTAACGGCATAATTACACGCGTACCCCTCTTGGACGCACACGTGTACCTGGGGTAGACCAATTTTGCAGATGTCCATCGGGTCGCCATGAGCTCATAGGGAGGATATCCACATAGCGGATAGGGCTACCAAGCAGCACCCTCAGCTGAACCTCTCGAAACGCCCTCGCTATCTTCTCTACTCTGAAAACCTTCTTTGTCTGACAAAGCGGGAACGATTGAGGAAACAAAGGGGAAGGCTCATCATCGATCAAGAAGAGGAGAAACGGCTGCTGAAATGGCCAAGATCTTGTTTGCCAGAACACCCAAATGATGGCGGAAATAATGGCGCTTGTTGCTGCACCTTGATAGGTTTAGGTCGAAATGTGAGCACCTGCGGGCCAGTAGAGAGTACCTGGTTCCATGTCAGCTTCTGATTGGTGGAGCACGAATTCTTGGGGAGCCCCGGAACTCTGTAGTGCGAAGGTGAGACACCCATCAGCACAGCTCTACCAGAAAACTTGGATTTGGTTACAAAGTTACGGAGAGTGGTGAGGCCGATGGTGTAAGCATCTGCATTTCTGCTTGTGACAATCTCTTTTCCACTCTGATACCACCGCATCCCCTTCCAGAACCACCAATTTGTGGCCTGAGAGGGAGTGAGCATGCATGAATGAGTGAGAGGGGAACACTTGTGAGTGGATTAGAGAAGAGAGATATTGGGGATCGAATGTGAGAATGTGATAATGTGATTAGTGAAGGAAATGGTAGGAAAAGGGGACGGACCTGGAAAACGACAATATCAGCAAGTAGCAACAAATCCACCACCTGCTGGTCAACCTTATCCATCCTCTTTTATGCTGGTCTCAAAACTGGGAAAGAGGGCGCACCTGGAAAACGACAATATCAGCAAGTGGCAGCAGATCCACCACCTGGTTATCCACCTGATCCAGATCAATTCGGTACTGTAGCTTCGGAGTGGACATCTGAGCTCCAGTTAAGAGCCACTTGGAGAATACTGAAGCAAATCTGATTCCGTGAGAGGGCAGCTGTATGCCCTCTGCTGTGCTGGTGCCTCTCTGGATCATGAACGGCTGCACGGTTACATTGTTACCAACAGTTCCAGCAGCAGCAGCAGTAGCAGCAGCAGAAGTAGCACCACCGCTACCAGCAGCAGCAGTATCACGACGAGCAGCGGCAGCAGGAGCGCCATCGCCAGCGGCAGCAGCAGCGTGCAGGAAGCATGCAATGGAAGAAGCGAGGTTCTTTGACACGCTGTCGCCAAACACGAGAACGAGCTTGTTTCTCAGAGCGTGGAGTAGGCGCAGTGGGGTGAGACGGCTGATCCTGCACGAGTAGGGCTGGGAGAGCGGGGAGACGTTGAGATGGGGACACAAGTAAGGGAGGCGGCGAGGTATTCTTGGATATGCTGACACCAAACACGAGAACGAGCTTGTTTCTCAGGGCGTGGAGCAGGCGCAGTGGGGTGAGACGGCTGATCCTGCACGAGTAGGGCTGGGAGAGCGGGGAGACGTTGGGATGGGGACACAAGTAAGGGAGGCGGCGAGGTATTCTTGGATATGCTGACACCAAACACGAGAACGAGCTTGTTTCTCAGGGCGTGGAGCAGGCGCAGTGGGGTGAGACGGCTGATGCTGCAGGAGAAGGGCTGGGAACGGGGGAGCGATGGTGAGGGGGGAACACAGGTGACGTACTCAGCGAGGATACATGATGTGCTGTGGCCAAACTTAAGAACGAGTTCGTTGGAGTGGGGTGGGGTGAGGTGAGGTGAGGTGAGGTGAGGCGGCTGACCCTTCAGGGGAACGGCTGGGAGGGAGGAGGGTAGGGATGGTTATTGGGAAGGGGAGCTAAGCAGAGCCTACTCTTAAGGCGAGCACGGAAAGTTATAAGGAAATCATCCTGCTGGGTGGTGTGGTTGGGAGGGTAGACAAGCGTAATCTACTCTTGAGAAATCAGATGTGACGATTCAGATGCACATGCACCACTCATGCGGTGAAAACAGGCTCCTTTTATTTGACTCGATAATACTCACTGTTTGGGGCTTAGATGAAAAAGGGCAGCAGAAAGAGAGAGCAGGTGGTCAACCAGAAGTGGAACCGCCTTCGTGGCGCGTACGTACCACCCATCTGTATTTCTGGTAGGAGAGGTCCGTTCTGCCGAGCCTCTGGCAGTTCTGGCTGGATCGGATGTACGGACACGTCAGCCCCGTGTAATAGGGAACGCGCCACGCACGCTGCCACTTTCCCGCAGCTATGTTGCAGGGGTGGTAACCGGCAGGAAGGCGAGGGGAGTCTGGAATGGGAAGGGAAGAGAAGAGGGGGAGGAGCGAGAAGGAGGGGAGTGCCGAAAGGTCAACCATTGTTGACCCTTGAAAGAATGTTTGAAATGGGTGACGCGCACGTGCGGCGGCAATCACGGCAGCAACTACAAGTTGGTCGCCAACTGGTCGCCGCTGACCGCGGTTGACCGTCATTGACCGCCACGACGGAGGCCGTTCAGTTTCGCTACTTGTATCCTTTTAAAGGGCATAGCTTAATTTGTTTCATACATCGTCGAGAATTAGCGAGAGCCGCAGTCGCGGTATACAGAGTATCGATAAGTCTTATATCCGCTACCTAAGGGTGTATCTCAGAGGCGCACTTACAGAGTCGGGAATGAGCACCCGTACGGGCATGAGGCCCACTAGCAGGTAGCAGCAGCATCACGGTGAGAATAAGGCAAAATCGACGTAGCGGAGCGAGAAGGGGCGGAATGTCAACCATTGTTGACCCTTGAAAGAATGTTTGAAATGGGTGACGCGCACGTGCGGCGGCAATAACGGTAGCAACTACAAGTTGGTCGCCAATTGGTCGCCGTTGACCGCGGTTGACCGTCATTGACCGCCACGACGGAGGCCGTTCAGTTTCGCTACTTGTACCCTTTTAAAGGGCATAGCTCGATTTTTCTCATACATCGTCGAGAATGAGCGAGAGCCGCAGTCGCGGTATACCGAGTATCGATAAGTCTTATACCTAGTAGCTAAGGGTGTATATCAGAGGCGCACTTACAGAGTCGGGAATGAGCACCCGTACGGGCATTAGATCCACTAGCAGGTAAAAGCAGCATGACGGTGAGAATAAGGCAAAATCGACGTAGCGGCCGAAGATTTCCTCTCAAGAGTGCCATGACTGGTGAACAGCCAAAAGATTCTCCGCGAATAAAGCCGTTCCAACTGAGACGGATGTCTACGTGCCTCAACATGTCCCGGGCGCCATGAATGCTGGACTATCCTAGAGGCGAACGGAAAAAGGTTACGAGACGCAGGGGCTAGCGATTTCAAGTGTGTTTATTGAGGCGTCTACATACTTCTGTCAAGATGCAGGGAATGTCCTCTCCGGCATTCTGCGTTCTCCAAATGGCTAGGATTATTTCTTTGCATGCGGGAACCCCTCAGGTATTTCCACGTTATCGTCTACGCGAATTCCGTGGACGTAGCGGCATGCTTGCTCGATAGCTAGTTTCCGCAACGAGGGGAGGGAATGGGAGGGCTTTCAGCAAGAAAAGGCTGAGCTAGTAGGGAAAGAGGCAGAGGAGGAACAGAAACGCGGTGCACTGTGAAGCACAACGAAGCAATGTGGGTTGGTGGCGCAAACTATGACGGGTGAACAATCGGTTGAAAGAGGTTTTCGGGTTTGGCTGGTGTCGAATGTCAGCGAGCCGGCCATTCGAAACGAAGCGCGAATTGCAGGTTGCGCGGATCGGTTTACGGGACGCGTTACTGTTGGAAATCACAGCAGATTTGCAGTTCTTGTTTCGTGCAATTTCAGCATGTACGTAAGAAATAGTAAATGCACAATCATTTTTGTGGAAAGATTCCTGCAGCCGCAGCTTGAATAGAAGCCAGCTTTGTTCTCTCCACTTGCAATGCCTCACTATTTGGTGGATAGTGAGCGCAAAGAATCTGGTACACGTGGTGGGATAGATGGAGGATGGGCAGGAAGTGAGACAAGAAAGGGGAAGACAAAGGAGACAAGAGGGTCAATGTATGCATGGAAAGGCGAATGAAGGATAACCAGTTTGAGGAGCTAACGGTTTTGAAAAGTACCGTATAAAAATATACGTGATCATCCATTATGGAACAGGTTAGTACCAATTGTTCTACGCACCGTCAAGGCCGCTTGGCAGTGCTCCATGGCTTGTTTGAAATTACCGAAGCGGCAATAAAGGAGCGCCATAACGTCTTCCGCCTGTCATTCAACCATGCCACATAAACACATACCGTACACAAGTTCATGCCACATAAACACGAGATGCCACATAAACACGACCAGTGCATGCCATGCCACACAGGCATGTATAGAGCACGCTCATACCACACAATCAGGAATGGTGCATGGAACACAAGCATACACATGTAGCCGCACAAACATGCACGTACACGTCACACTAGCACACACACTAGCACACACACTAGCACACACACTAGCACACACACTAGCACACACACTAGCACACACACTAGCACACACACTAGCACACACACTAGCACACACACTAGCACACACACTAGCACACACACAAACACACACACTAGCACACACACAAACACACACACTAGCACACACACTAGCACACACACAAACACACAAACACACACACTAGCACACACACAAACACACACACTAGCACACACACTAGCACACACACAAACACACACACTAGCACACACACAAACACACACACTAGCACACACACAAACACACACACACACGAATTCATGCACATTGGCCCACACACCAGATGTTTACGGGGAGGAGGGGGAGAGGAGAAATAGAATGAAGGAAGGAAAAGGCATCTGATTGCACCTCTGCCAGAGTGCAGTCGAGAGTGGGTAATCATACCTTTGGCAAGATGCGGTTGAGTGGGTACCTCTGCCAGTGTGCGGTTGAGAGGGTGCAAGCGGTGGCGGAGAGAATCCAACAGCCTGTTTTGGAGGTGCCTGTTACTGAGGTGCCACGAAAACAGAAAAAGCACGCGAGGGTTCTGAAGGTACCTCAGCGAGACTGCGGTTGAGAGGGTGCAAGCGGTGGCGGAGAGAATCCAACAGCCGCGATGCACGAGAGAGGGTCGATGCTGACGGTGCAGCAGAGCTCTCACTGTCTCGTAGACTGGTGCGGGAGAGAGAGCACCAAAACTTGTGAATGATTGCTTTATCCAACTTGGAAAAAGAAGGAACAAAAAAGAAATGCAAGCTGAAGCAGAATCCCAACATCCCTGCCATACACTTCTTACCTACAAAGCACTTCTTACCTCAGCAAGTCTGCTTTAATCGCATCAACTGTAGCAGCCAGCTTCATCCCCCTCTCTGCTTCCTCAACCCCTGCACCCTCTGCAGACTCTCCTTCACTTGGCACTTTCTTCCTCCTCCCACCCTTGCCACCTCCTCCCTCCTTCCTCTCCTTTTCAAACAATCTGCATCCGCAAGCCACACACTGCCAGCCACCGCTACCACCAGCCAGCCCTGGTACCACACCTCTCTCCCCACATCCCTTGGCATGGCATCGGTAGCCTCGGAAGCACAGGTCCGTAAACGCTCGGGCAGGTTCGGTGCAGGCTCGGCACGAGCACTGGAAGAAGTACCTCTGGCGGAGCCAGGTTTGGCGTTCCGGAGCTGTCTTTTCCCCAACCTGAGCTCCATACCCGATGCTGAGCTCCTGGCCCGGAAGGACAGGTTCGGTAGTTCGGGCCACTAGGAGACGGCCGTAAGAGAGAGAAGGGAGGGAGGGAGCAGGGGAGGAGAGACTAGGAAGTGGAGCATTGAGAGTGGGATTAGGGAGAGTGGAGGTGTGATAGGTGGAAGGCGAGGGAGCAGAGATGAGGGGAGAGGAGGGACTGACAGGAGGAGCGGGAGGCGAGAGAGGAAGAGGCGAGGAGGGGAAGGAGAGGGAGACGTTGGGATGGCAGCTGTGGTTGAAGAGCGATGCAGAGAGGTAGAGCGCTTGAGCAATGGGCACCTGGTGTGGGGGTGTGGGGGTGTGGGGGAGTGGGGGTGTGGGGTTGGGGGGGGGGAAAAGAAAGGGAAGGGAGGAGGAGAAAGCAGGAGGTAAATAGACTGTGGCTGAAGAGTGGGGCAGTGAGGTAGAGGGCTTGGGCGATGGGCACCTGTTGTGGGGGTTGATACAGAGAGGTGGAAATGAGGCATAAATTGTTCAGTTTTTTCCCGGGGTCAAACAAAGGCGCTGTTTGGTTACCAGCAATAGTCTGGTAACTAACCACCACACCCACGGTTACTACCATACCTGTTCAATGCCCTCCAGTTGACCAGTAATGCGTGGTCACCAGTGGCGTGTGTGTGGTTACCAGCGCAGGTCAGGTTACTGCGGTCACCACGTTACCTGTTCAATGCCCTCCAATTGACCAACAGTGTCACCACTCTCCCCTCCTCGCACTCGGCTCACTGCCACCGCATTGAACCGCAGTTGACCCAGCACCACCAGCACTTGCCGGCTTGACACTCGGAAGCAAGCCAAACGTTTCTGAAGAGAAGGGGCATGTTGCTGCTGCTGCTGCTGCTGCTGCTGCTGCTGCTGCTGCTGCTGCTGCTGCTGCTGCTGCTGCTGCTGCTGCTGCTGCTGCTGCTGCTGCCGCTGCTGCTGCTGCTCCTGCTGCTGCTGCTGTTGCTGCTGCTCTTTCCGTTTGTCGTCTCCTCCTGCACGTTCTAGTTCAATTGTGACTGCAGCGAAAGAAGAGTTGATGCAATGGGATGTGACTAAAGCCAGCAGAGCTAGACGGATAAACTCATCCTCCGGCCATACCTGCCCTAGCTGCGCCTCTTTCCCCTCTCCCCCCCTTTCTTCCCTCTCACCCCCCCTTTCTCCCCTCTCACCCCCCCTTTCTCCCCTTTCACCCCCCCTTTCTCCCCTCTCACCCTCCTCCTCCTCTTCGACCTCCTCCCCCTTACCTTGCCCCCCCTCTTCCTCTCCTCTCATACTGTGAAGAAGCAATGATGAAGGGGGCAGCGACCCCAGATGATGACACAGGGAATCCACCCCCCTCCCTCTCATTCCCAGCCTTCTTCTTCCTTCCACACTCCCGTTTCTCATTCCCTCATCCTGCTCTAATCCGCCCTCCCCTGATCCCACCTGCCCCAGTCCCACCTCCCCCAGTCCCACCTGTCCCACCACCCTACCAGCCAAGCAGGCTTCCACCGGCAAGGCAGCATGCCAGCTGCTCCCGCCACACTCCCCCAGATGCTCCCCCCACCGGGTAACACCTGCCCTCCAACCCTGCTGTAGCAGCTCTGCTGCTGTAGCACCAGCAGCATCTCCCTCCGTTAACAAAACGGCTGCAGCACTACTCGCATCTCTCCCTTTTTGCAGTGTGGCTGAGGTAGCACCTGTAGCAGAAGCAGCATCTGTAGCAGACGAGGCAGCATCTGTAGCAGACAAGGCAGCATCTGTAATGGCTGTTGTTACTCCAAGAGCCACAGCAGCGCAGAGCGGGCGACAGAAGAGAGCGAAAGAACAGCCAGGGCAGGGGAAGGGGTTGGCGGGGAGGGGCAGCAGGCAGTGGTGACAGCAGGAGGAGCGGTGCGGCTTCAAGAGTGCCTGATGGGAAGAGGGGAGGCAGTGGAGGGAGGGCAGAGGCGCACTGTAATAACAACGTTCCATTGCCTGCCTATTGACTTTTGAGTCGACTCAAAAGTCAGGGAGGGCAGAGGCGCACTGCAATAACAACCTTCCAGTGCCTAACTATCGCCAACGGGGAGGAAGGGAAGCAAGGGAGAATATCTGAATGGGCGCGAGAAGGATTCTAAAAAGCAAACTCCAATTGGGAAAAAGGAAAAAAGAGCATTCAAGCAGGCAAGCGAGGAGGGAGAACCCGATGGGCAAGCAGGCAAGCCGTGAGCATTCAAGCATTCGAAGAACTCACTGCGGCTATCGGTTCTTCGACTAGCACCACAGTACCAGCTGGCATGCCGTGAGTGCCAGCTGGCGAGCCGGGAGCGCCAGCTGGCATGCCGTGGCTGCCAGCACATGGCTCTGTGCTGGCAGCAGCAGCAGCAGCAGTGGTGTCTCTGCTGGCTGAGGCGCTGCTACTGCCTGCTCCACCGCTGCTAATACAGTCTGCAGCAGCAGTGAGTCGGAGGCCCCACCCTGCATCCGCGGCTAGGGGAGCTTTCGCATGAGTATCATGGATGGATGCGGCAGCACCTGCAGCATCACGAGCAGAGTCTCTTTCTGCTGTTCCCGTGTGCCTGAAGGGTTCCACTCGTGGATGCAACCATGCGGTTACCACTTCTGCATGACTGCCCTTGGCCGCTGTTGCGGTGCCTAGTCCGGCTGGTGCTGCTGCTTGCCTGACTGCTGCTGCTGCTTGCCTGACTGCTGTTGCTGCGTGATTGCCCCTGACTGTTGCTGCTCCACCTCTTGAATTAGCTTCCTTGTTAATCGTTAGCTGTTGCTCTCCTGCAGCTGTTGCAGTTTCCTCCTTTTGCTCCTCTAAAGCTTTCCTCAACTCGTCTGCAATTTTCTTTGCCCCGGGTCGGTTCCCAGCCGCTTCCTCCAATAAAAGAGCTCTCTTCAAGTCACTGACTGCACTGTGATATTTTTTCCGGGCAGCCTGAATACATCCCCTGCGAAACCAAGCCTGGTGTAAAAGCAAGCGAGAGGCAAGGCATGGGAAGGCGTGGCAGGGCGTGGTAAGTTATAGACATAGCATAGCAAGGTGCTTAATAGTCAAAGCAAGCCACGGTATGTCATAGTTAGGGCGTGAGACATGGTGTGGCATGCGATGTGGCATGGGAATGTGATATGGCATGTCGTGGCATATAGCATGGCATGAGACATGGCATGTCATAAATAAGGCAACGTATCGTATCCACCTTGCAGTAAGATGGCGAGAGGTGGATGGCATGGGAGCCGTCCTCCTCAGCTTCGCTTAGTTGTCCCATTCTCTGAAGATCATATGAAGATCATAGAATACAGAAATGGTTGTACACACGCACATGAGTGGACACACACACACGGGCATGCATGACAAATTGGCAGGTGGAGCACACAGAATGGCGGCAACAAAAGACATTACACGCACCACTCACATGCACACAAGTAGCAAGTAAGGCCCACACACATGCAGACACGTGGCAAGTAAGGACAACTCATATGCAGACACGTGGCAAGTAAGGGCCACTCACATGCAGACACGTGGCACGATTGGTGAAGAGCACTGCCAGCAGGTCAGGTGAATCCAGAGGCGCGTACTGGAGGGCCTGCATGGAGCCAGCACAAACCGGCACAAACCGGCACAAACCGGCACAAACCGGCACAAACCGGCACAAACCGGCACAAACCGGCACAAACCGGCACAAACCGGCACAAACCGGCACAAACCGGCACAAACCGGCACAAACCGGCACAAACCGGCACAAACCGGCACAAACCGGCACAAACCGGCACAAACCGGCACAAACCGGCACAAACCGGCACAAACCGGCACAAACCGGCACAAACCGGCACAAACCGGCACAAACCGGCACAAACCGGCACAAACCGCAACCGGCACAAACCGGCACAAACCGGCACAAACCGGCACAAACCGGCACAACCCGGCACAAACCGGCACAAACCGGCACAAACCGGCACAAACCGGCACAAACCGGCACAAACCGGCACAAACCGGCACAAACCGGCACAAACCGGCACAAACCGGCACAAACCGGCACAAACCGGCACAAACCGGCACAAACCGGCACAAACCGGCACAAACCGGCACAAACCGGCACAAACCGGCACAAACCGGCACAAACCGGCACAAACCGGCACAAACCGGCACAAACCGGCACAAACCGGCACAAACCGGCACAAACCGGCACAAACCGGCACAAACCGGCACAAACCGGCACAAACCGGCACAACCGGCACAAACCGGCACAAACCGGCACAAACCGGCACAAACCGGCACAAACCGGCACAAACCGGCACAAACCGGCACAAACCGGCACAAACCGGCACAAACCGGCACAAACCGGCACAAACCGGCACAAACCGGCACAAACCGGCACAAACCGGCACAAACCGGCAGAAAACAAACGGGAGAAGGAGGACCACAGAAAGGAAGGTAGGGCACATGGATTCTGTCCTTGAAGCACCTGCAGAGGCGAGTGCTGAACGGCCTGGAAGGCGCCAGCCAGCACAACCCAAACGAGACAAAAAACACAAAGGAGATGGTGAGGCTCATGAATCCTGTTCTGAGGCGCCTTGTAATGCTTCTGAGAAGTCTCAAACGCGCCTTGAAACGCGTACTAAAGGGCCTGCAAGCAGCCAGCACAAACCAAAGGGAGGCCGTATGTAGGACTGTAGGGTTTCTGAGAAGTCTCGAACTGTAAAAAACTACACCCTCTCACCTTGCTGTAGCAGGTCACAGCCTCTCACCTTGCTGTAGCAGGCCACAGCCTCTCACCTTGCTGTAGCAGGCCACAGCCTCGGCATATTGCTGCTCTCCAAACACGCGGCTCCCTGCGGTCTTGGCCTCCCCCGATGCTGCGCTGTCCTTGGCGCAAGGCCCGTTGCGGTCAGTGAGCGGCGCGATCAGCTGCACAAAGCAAGCAAAAACATCACAATGTGAGTCCGTACAAAGTTACCTGAGTTGAGTTCTGCCCAGAATAGTAATAATAATAATACTAATTTAGGGTGCTGGGACCCTTTTTCCTAAAGTGAGCGGAGCTACCCTTTGCGCGGAGGAAAAATGCATTAGAGGGCGAGCGAGCGTGAACACCCGTTGGCTTATAATCTGGCAGTTGCGGCTTGTAACGAGGCTAGCATGGCAGCCCATTTCACCTGGTCGAACACTCGCCGGTGCGCGGACTCCTCAAGAAGGCTCCTCTCGATGGCCGCGAAAGCCGCTAAAGGGCGGTGCGCGGAGAGCGACGCTTTCACTTCCTCGAGCAGCGACGGCGACAAGAGTCGCTGTAACGCGTCCATTGCGCGCCGAGTTGGAGACCGGGGTCACGTCTAGGAGTGTGAGATGTAGGAGGTCAGACACAGCAAGTGGAATCAACGGACAAAAATGACAAGTGAATTCACGATACACGAGCAGCAGCTGAATCGAACTGGCAGTCCCTCGCAGAAGTAATGCGGAATCGAACACAGCGGCCAATTTTGCGCGCCACTGGAATCGATGTCCGCGATAGTAGCGCTTACACATGCAGTAAAAGAGTTTAATTGCATAAAGAGGAAGTAAACATGTTCCAGCTTAAACTAGTACCAGGAAAACAATTAGGCAATTAGCTACAAACAAAGGGGAGTGCTGTCAGACAAATATCCCTAGGTAAGCTACCAAGACTTCTTAACCAGTTAACGCCTGAGATCTCGTCCTACAGAAAATGACATCGATCATCACATCTGATTCGGCTGTGCATCAGAGTTAGGTATGTTCCATCCTCCTGGACCCCTCCTCCCTCCTCCCTGCATTGCTCCCTCGATCCGTCCCTCTCACCATTCCTTCCTTTCCCCCTTACCCATTCCCCCATCTCCCCCATTTCCCCTGCCCCACCTGCACACACCACTCCATCGCTTCCCACCATTCTTTGCTCCTCCCCCTTACTTCAGCTTTGCAGCTTTCCCTCTCCCTCTCCCTCGTCCCCGCCCGCGTCCCCTCCCTCTCCCTCTTCCCCCATCCACCATCTCCCCAGCCTCACTATTCCCATCCTCTTCCCCACCCTCCCCCTCCCCTCCTTCCTCCTCCTCCATCCCCTCCCCCTCCTCCCCCTCTTCCTCCTCACCCCCACGCCTCCTCTTCTTACTCCTCCACTCCTCATCCACACTCGCCATACTCCCCGATTCACCCTCCAACGGCCAAGCCCCCCCACTTGCCTCCCCTCTCCCTCCTCGCCCTCCCCCTCTGCCTCCCCTCCTCCCTCCCCTCCCTCTCCTTGCACCACTCCTAGCCGAACTAGTAGGTGACCCTACCACCCCTCCCGCACTCACACCCTTGGACCCCGACGTTGCTTTCCTAGCAGACCTTCTCACTGGCTTATCCACCTCCTCTCCTGCAACCCCGTCCGCTTCTCCAGCCCTGCCTCTGCGCCTCATAAGCCCAGATGGTGTCTGGCTTCCCCCAGGCGCTCTGACTGGTGTGGCAGGTTCTGCTGTAGCACCGGGGGCAGCTGTAGCACCGGTTGCTGCAGCGGGGGTTCCTGCTACAGCTGCTACAGCCAGATGAGCTTCTACCTCCACCACACCTACCGCCACTCCAGCACCAGCACCAGCACCGGCCCCATCCGCCTGCTCCTCCCCAGCAGTCCCCACAGCAGCAGCAGCAGCAGCAGCAGAAACCACCACCCTAGTGACAGCTACACCAGCAGCACCATCCTCTGCCTCAGCTTCCATTCCCTCTGCATCCCTGAATGCCTCATCCTCCTCCTCCGCAGCATCCCCATCCGCATACCCATCAGCAGTGTCAGCATCAGGAACACCCTCCCCATCGTCCTTCTCTCCCTCCTCGCCTTCCTTCCCCGCGTCCCTCTCCTCATCCATACCCGAAGGATCTGCATCACCAAGGGACTTGCTACCACCAGCAGCACCACCACCACCACCGCCCCACAGACTAGCTAGGCCAAATGCTGTCTTCCTGCATTGCTCCAATGCCCAGTTTCGACGCGGCTTCGGAGGTTCGGTCATGGGCACAGCAGCAAGAGCAGCGGCATCTGTGGCACCTGCTGCACCTGCCTTGGCAGCAACAATTGCAGAGGTAGGAGTAGAAAACACAGCGGACTTGGCCCCGGTTTCCCTTCCAGGAGTTGCAAACAAGCCCCCCTCTCGATCTGCTGCTGCTGCTGCTGCCTCCGCTGCCTCTTCTGCCACAGCAACTGCTGCTGCAACAGCTACCGCTGTGGCTGCCTCTGTTGCTGGCACCTGAGATTTCGCCTGAGCCTGGCCAGGAGAGGCGAGCAGAGAGCTCTCCATGGTGGCGAGTTCAGACTTGAGCACTCGGAGCCGTTCGGCCTCCCGTGCCATGCCCTCTCTCTCCATCTCCACTGACCGACGCTGAGCCTGCTCCACATAAAAGGCGGATCACATGCGGTGGGATGGGTTAAAGAAAGTGGTTTGGGGTGGGGTGGGGTGGGGTGGGGTGGGGTGGGGTGAGGCAGGGCCGAATATAATCATGCATGGAAGATCTGTTGATGCACAAGCTTGCCTTGAAGGGCAGGAAAAACAAAAACAAAAAGAAACAAAAAACAAACAAAAAAACAAAAAAAAAAACCAACAACAACAATCAGGGAGAACCCCAAGCTTGAGAACAGCCGTTCGCACCTCGAGCTCCTTCTTCTCCATCTCGAAATCCTCCCGCTCCTCATTCAGCCTCTCCCTCGCGAACCGCAGCTGCTCCGCCAAGTCATGCCCGCCAGCAATCCAGCTCGACCCCCCCGACAGCCTCCGCTCCGCACTCTCCGTCCGCCTCCCCGCCTCCTTCTCCTCCTTCAGCTGTCGCCGTTGCTGGTGCAGCTCCTGAATCATCTTCTGCACATCGTCCCAGTGCCTCTGTGTATCCGCCCTGTCTCTACCAACCGCCTCTCTCTCCCTCTCCATCTTCTTCTTCTCCTCTTCCACCAGAGCTTCCCACTCCTCCCGTCGCCGCCTCTGCTCCTCATCCAGCCTTTGAGACCGGGCCATAAGATCCCGCTCCTTCTCCTGTCGCTCCTTCTCCGCAGCAGCCCTCTCCGACTCAATCCCTGCCAGCGTCGTCGCCACCTCCTCCTCTGCCTTCGCCCTGCGAGACACCAACTCCAGATTCTGCCGCTCCACCTCCTCCCTCTCTTCCTTCACCTTGGCCCGCTGCTTCTCCAGCTCCCTCAGCTCTCTCTCCTGCCGCCTTCTCAGCTGCTCCACCTGCAACACCTCTGCTTCTTTCTCCGCGATCTCCTTCTTAAGCTCCACTCTCTTTGCCACCATCTCCTCTCTCTGCCTTCTCAGCTCCTCCCGCTCGCCTTCAATCCTCGCCCTCTCCTCCTCCACCCCAACCCGCTTCTCCTCCACCGCCTCCCTCATCCGCCGCAGCTTCGCCTTCTCCTCTTCCATCCTCGCTTCAAACTCCGCGATCCTCTCTGCGAGCCTATCAGCCTCCGCAGCAGCACGGGCAGCCTGGGCCGCAGCAGCCTCGTCCCTCTCCTTCTCCAGCGCAGCCCTCTGCTTCTCCCGCTCACTCAGCAGCTCCCTCCCACCCTCTCTCACCTTCGCCTCCTCCACCCTCAGCCGCGCCCTCTCCCTCTCCAACTCCTCCATCTCCTCCCTCAGATGCGCCCGCTGCTCCTGAATGTTCCTCGACGCCTGGATCGCCTCCGCCTGCTGCTTCTCCAGCCCTTCAAGCTCCGCAATCCTCTCTCCGATCTCCCTCCTCTCCTTCTCCCGCTCCTGCCTCGCCACCTCCCTCTCCTGCTCAATCTTCCTCAGCAGCCCCTCATTCCCTGCGCGTTCAGCAGCCAGTTCCGCCCGCTCAGCAGCAGCAGCGGATCGCATCTTCTCCAGAAGCTCCTTCTCCTTCTCCAATTCACTCGCTGCAACACCAAGCTTCTCCCTCTCTGCAGCTACGCTCTCCTCAGCCTTCACTGCTGCTTCCTGCTCCGCCCTCGCCCGAGCAGCAGCCACTCTCGCCCCCTCCGCTTCCCTCTCTGCCGCAGCCCTAGCTGCCTTCAGCTCAGCAGCAGCAGCCTTGGCATCCGCCTGTTCCTTCTTCAGCTCCCGTCTCTCCCCCGCCAAAGCAACCCTTTCCGCCCTCACCTCCTCCCTCGCTCCCACCACCTCTTCCTTCTCTCTCCCAACCGCCTCCCTCTCCTTCCCAAGAACACCTCTCTCTCTCACCAGCCTCGCACTCTCCTTCTCAATCTTCGCCTCAGCAGCAGCCTTCTCTTTCTCCACGGCCTCCCTCTCTCGCCTTGCAAGAGCCGCCACATCCAACCGCTCCCTATCCAGCCTCCCCAAAGCAGCAGTCACTTCCGCCCGTTCAGCAACCAGCCCCTCCCGCAGCCTCTCCAGCTCCTCTCTTGCTCGATCCGCCTTCACCCTCTCGCCTTGCACCTCCGTCTTCTCAGCCTGCAGCGCCTTAATCTCCCGCTCTAACTCAGCCTTCTGCTGTCCCAGCTTCACTCTCTCTGCTCGGCTCTCCGCCAGCTCCTGCCGTGTGCTCGTCCGCTCCTCCCGGGCCTTCTCCCGCTCCACCCGAACCTCTAGCAGCTTCTTCTGCACGCCCTCCTTCTCCTTCTCCACCCTCTCCCGCTCCTTCAGCAGCGCCGCTCTCTCTTTCGCCAGAGACTCTCTATCCCGCTTCACCCCACCGGAATCTCTCTCAACCTTCTCCAACGCCAGTTTCCTATCCACTGCCACACTCTCCCTCTCCAAAGCGATCTTCTTAACAAAGTCTTTCCTCTCTTCATCCAGCCGCGCTCTCTCCTGCAGCACCTCCTTCCTCTCCGCCTCCAGGGCGTCCATCTCCCCCTTGGCTTTCTCCCACGCGTTCCTCGCCTCCTTTGCGCCCCTCTCCGCAGCTGCCCGTTCCTCCACAAGAGATTTTATCGCTGCCCGATGCTCGGCTGCTTCTGCCCTGGCAGCTTCCCTCTCCTCTCCCAGCAACCCCCTCTGCCTGTGAACCTCAGCCAGAGCCTTTTTGACCTCCTCAGCCTCACGCTCCACCTGCTCCCTCTCTTTCCCCACTGCCTCCCTCTCAATCCGAACCTTCTCCCTCTCCGCCTCTCCCCTCCCCGCAACCTCCTGCTTTTCCATCTCCACTCCTTCCCGTTCCATCTCCACCACTCTCTTCTGCTGCTCCACCTCTGCTTCCATCCTCTCCCTCTCCCTCACAAGCCCCTCCCGCGCCCGAACCACCTCCTCCTCCCTCCCCGCTACAGCCGCGAGTGCCACCTCTACTTCACCCATCCGTGCCGCTACAGCCGCCTCTCTCCCCTTCAGCTCCTCAGCCGCCGCTTCAAGAGCCGATTCCCGCGCGCTCACGTCCTCGAGCCTGCTTCCAAGCTCAACCTCCTCTGACTGTAACGCAGCTCTCTGGAAAGCTAGCTCTTCCATCTCCCTCTCCACCTGCTGCCTGCCCTCGTCAACTTCCCTCCTCGCCCGCGCCACCTCCTCCGCCTCCTCTCCCAGCCTCACCCTCTCTTCCCGCGCCTCTGCTACCACTCGCTTCCTCTCCTCCTCCACGCCTTCCCGCTCTGCCCGCACGGCGCTCAGCATCTGCTGGTGCTGCTCCTTCCACCCTTCCTTCTCCTGCTCCAGCTCCTTCCGACCCTTCTCCACCGCTGCCAACATCTCCCGCACCTTCTCCTCTTCCGCTTTCACCGCCTTCCCCTTCCGCTCCAGAGCCGCATGCTGCTGCGACAGCTGCGCAAACACTGTCTTCTTCTCTTCAATCTCCTTCCTCAGCTCACCACGCTCGACCTTCAGCGCCTCTCTCTGTCCTTCCACCTCCGCAGCCGCTTCTTCCAACGCCGTTCTCTCCTCTCGCATCTTCTCCCGCTCCCTCGTCACCTCCTCCCTCTCCGCCTCAACCTCCTCTCCCTTCCGCCTCCACTCCTCCGCAATCCCTCTCCTCTCCTCCTCCAACTCCTCTCTCCCTTTCTCCAACCTCGCTTCAACCTCCCTCTCTTTCCTCCTCACCTCCTCCCTCTCCTTCTGCACGTCAGCTAGTGCTTTCTCCCTCAGTTTCTCAACTTCTACCTTCATCTCCTCCACCTCCTCCCTCTGCCCATCCAGCACCTCCCATTCCTTCTCAAACCTCTCCTTCTCCGCTCTCAGCTCCTGCACGCGCCTCTCCGCCTCCTCAAGTCGCTCCTGCGCCCGCTTCATTTCCGCCTGCGCTGCCTCCCGCTTGACCCCCGACTCCGCTATAGTCTGCTCCGCTTTAGCCAGAGCAGCTGCTGCTTGCCGCTTCTCCGCCTCTGATTCAGCCCGCTCGGAGCGAACTCTCTCCCGAAGATCCTCCAGCTGCTGCTTCTCTGCGTCCGCCTCCGCTCTCACCATTTCCAACCTGCCAACCAACAAACCAGTGCAGTCCAAGAAACAAGCAAGAAACATAAAGAAACATAAAGCATGAGACACCAGCCATGGGAAAAAACGGTGGGTGCAACGTCAAGTCAAGCTTCAACGCACAACCAGACAACAAATCCCCAACCCTTCACACTTCCCGCATCCCGAACCCAAAGCACCCCCTCGTTTTGTCCACCTTCCTTTCCCCCTCCGCCACTCCCTCCCTTCCCCACCCTTCCTTCCCACGTTGCCCCCTTCGCCCGTCCCTCCATTTGAAAACTCACCGCCTCGCATCCCTGTCCAGTTGCGCCTGCCTCTGCTCCACCTCCCTCTCCCTGCTCGCCGCCTGCAGCACCAGCGCCTCCGCCTCCGCCATGCGCTCCGCAGCCCTCTCCGCGCGCCTCTGCGCGCCCTGCTCGCGCTGCTCCACCAGCTCCTCCTTCTGCGCCACCTGCGCGCGCAGCCCTTCAACCTCGTTCTCCTGCGCCTGCACCCTCTCCCGCTCCGCCTGCAAGGCAGCATACGTCAAGAACAGGTCAGCAAGTGAAGCGCGCGAGACAATTAAGCAGCGTCCTTATCTCCCGCCACTCCGAAGGCTCAGTGAAGGAAGTTGAAAAAATGTCTAACTCCCTGAAAGCGATTTTTGAGAGTATTTGGGAAATTGCCAACTCTCTTCTCTATCTCACCAGCAGTGCGCGCTCCTTGGCTTGCAGCTCCGCCTGCATCTCCTCCAGCTGCGCGCGCCCACTGCTCAGCGACGCTTCCACCTCGTCCAGCCCCTTCTTCTCGCTCGCCTGCTCGCAAAAGAGTACAGCAGCACACAGAACAAACAGAGAGAGGCACACGCAGTCACACAATTTAAGTCAAGCTGGATGCTCTCACACTTCAATCCCACCACCCTGCCTTTGGAATCGTCCAGAACGGCTTGCCATATTGGAGTAACTCTGGAGAACTCTCACCAGTACCTTGTGAAATTTCTCAGAAGCTACAGCGACAACGAGATGTTTCTCCCTTCTCAAATCTCACCAGCTTGGCCTTGAGATCGTCCAGCGCGGATTGCCGCTTGCGCAGGCTCTCCTCCCACTCGCGCACCCTCTCCTGCTCGCTCGCCACGCGCAGCTCCGCCTCCTTGCTGCGCATCTCCCGCGCCACCGCGTCCTGGTGCACACACGGGCAAGGGAGGGCGGCGAGAGACACCGGGAGAGTAAAGGGAGAGGGACAAGGGACTTTTGAGACGTCTCAAGAGTCGCCACGCGCAGCTCCGCCTCCTTGCCGCGCATCTCCCGTGCCACCGCGTCCTGGTGCAGACCACACACGCGCAAGGGCAAGGCAGAGCGGCGAGGGAGACGGACAAGGAAGGGTGACAAGGGAGGGGGAAAAGGGAGGGGGAAAAGGGATGAGGACAAGGAACGGGGACAAGGGAGAAGGGACAGAGGAGGGGGAAAAGGGATGAGGACAAGGAGGAAGAACAAGGGAGAGGGACAAGGAATGGGGACAAGGGAGAAGGACAAGGGATTGGGGCAGGGGAAAGAAATCAGCGAGAGAAGCAAAGCAGAGGAAGAGACACAGTGGAGGCGAGACGAGGCACACGAAGATATTACAGCGGGTATGGGGCACAGAGCAACCAACAGGATACAGAAGATTATGAGCACAGCACATGCAGGAAACGAAAGGATCCCCACCAAGAAGCCTCAAAAGCCACCCTTGAGCCAAACCCACCCCAGTGCCGAACCCACCCCAGCACCAAACCCACCCCTCTGCCAAACCAACCCCTGTGCCAGCCCCACCCTTTTGCCAAATCCACCCGTTATCTTAGTCAACGACAGCATACCTGTTCGCGCGCCACCAGCAAATCCTCCTGCACCGCCAGCTCGCCCTCCCGCTTCGCCAGCGCCACCTTCCCCTCCGCCACCGCCTGCGCCTCCCTCCGCGCGCGCTCCTCCGCCTCCCGCGCCTGCTCCCGCACGCCCTCCAGCCGCCGCGCCTCCTCCTGCAGCGCCGCCTTGCGCGCCTCCGCCTGCTGCTCCGCGGCCTTCAGCACGTCCATCGCTGATGCTATGCGCGCCTCCCGTATATCCAGCATCTTCTCACTCTGCGCGCCCATAACCACACCAGACAAACACACGCACGCACACACGCACACCCACCCACCCACCACCCCTTCCCCCCCCACCCACCCACCCTTCTCCCTCCCCCCCCCCCCCCCCCTTCCCTCCCCTCCTTCCCACACACACAGACACACACATACGCGCACGCAAACACACAGATACACACACACACACCCATACACACAAGCACACGCACGCACGCACGTGAAGCAGTTGCCAGGAGCCGTCACTTCCAAAAGCGTGTGAACAAAACCACACTACACGTCAAGAAGACACCCTTAACTGCCAGACATTCCCCGTCCCACCCCAAATGCAAAAACGTTAAGCTTCCTACCTCCAGTATCTTGGCATTGCGTTGCTTCAACTTTTCCTCCCAGTCACTCAGTGACCCCTTCTGAGCCTCCAACTCCCGCGCCTTGGCCTCAAGCCTGAAAACGCCACAAGCCATTGAACGGAGCACACACCATTCATAAGTCAATACGGTCAATCAGATCAGAATGTATTAAGCGTGTGGAATTCAAAACAGAACTAAACAAGGAGCCTGCGAAACGAGCATCCTAAAGCCAGACAGTAGTTCACTCTAATCGAGAAGAAAGCGCCATTTTCACAAGAATCCCCGATGAATCTTCCACTCTCACCTGTCCTTCTCCCCCTGGACTTCGCGCCGGCCATTCGCCTCCCTGGCCTCCAGCTCCTGCTGCTTCCGCTCCGCCTCCGCAATCCGCCTGCTCGCCTCGCTCCTGCTCCCCTCCACCTGACGGCTAGCCGCCTCCGTCGCCTGCAGCTTCTTTTCCGCGGCAGCCATGGTGGCGTTCGCCTCGTCCAGCGCCGTGCGCGCGTGCTTCTTCGTCTCCTCCACCTCCACCTGCAGCTCCTTCACGGCTCGTTCCATCTGCAGTGGGAACGAGACACCGCAGGAGCTTTTTTATATTTCCCCGCAATGCAGGGGAACTTTGATATCATTTCTCTCTTTAACATTTCACAAATTGGTCAAGCTTCAGTGGAAGTGGAAACAGATGAGGCGTCGCCCGACGTCGACGGCATCGAAACGGCATTGTCTAACATTATGACATCGATCTTGCTGCATAACGACAAAGAGCGCGGAAGCGCACGAAAAACAAGGACGGAGAGAGCCACGAGGGAAGCAGACGGAGAGAAGCGACGCGACGAAAAGGGACGAGAATGCGTACGCTTGCAACGCAGTCCTGTTCGATGGCGAGCGCGTCTTGTAGGGCCTTCTCCCGCTCCTTCGCCTCCGCCAGAGCGACCCTGTGCGCCGTCGCCTCGCGCTGCAGCTCCGCTTCCGCCTCCTCCAGCGCCGCTCGCGCATCCTCGTACTTGGGTAGCCACTTCTGCCGCTCCATCAGTAACAGACCCATGTTGTACTGGTACTCGTAGAGCTGCCAAAAATAATAAATGAATGAATGCATAAACAATTAAATAGCGCAGATAAGTAACAATGACATGTTAATGACATGATAAAAAACAACGATAAATCACTCAACAATGACATGTTAATCGGAGGACACATACGAGATTCACCCAGGAACGCAAAACCAACAGATTACAAAATCTTATAATTTCCAGTTTCTCCAGGAGTCAAATAGAAGCGCTCCTCTTACCTCTTGATCCAGCGAGTTCGCCTTCTCCATAAATGCGTCCCGCTCTTTCCGCAGAACCGCAACCTCATCCAACCCTGACTCCCGGTATCGCTGCCAGACTTGCTCCTCCTCTTCCAGCCTCGTCTCCGCAACCGGAACAATGGCTCGGCTCTGCCTTGCTGCAGACCTGGGAGGAGCCGGCTTCAGGGACGCTGCTGCGATGGCAGCCAATGCATCTTTCGCCAAGGCTGGCGACGGATTGGCTCGCGAAATGGGGTTACCATCGACGGTGACGATATCGGCACCGTCGGCGGAAGTGAAGCCTGGTGTGCTGTTTCTGCGTCTGGCGATGCTTCCAGGTGCGGTTGACGTGTCAGGAGCCTTTGGCGTGGCATTTTTCTTGGAAGACTTCGGACCGTTGTGTTGAGGAGAGTTAAGAGGAATGTTGTCGAAAGTGAGACGAGTAGCGGTTGCTGATATTGGCGAGAACGCCGAATACTGAATCTGATCCATGGCGGGATCTGCTTCAGATCAACAGAAACCGCTGACAAGTAAGACCATTAACTAAGCCTCCAGATGTGTTACAAGAGAACCAGGTACAAAAATGCTTATTAAGATACATGTCAGAGCTACTTGTCTAGGGTTGACAATGGCGCTGATGAGGAGAAATCTCAACTCTAGGGAATCTGAAACTCAGCAAACCCTAGAGATCTTCGGCTGGCTCCAGGCTTTCAATCTGCACTTCCACAGTCCACCCTCTTGCGGAAATGGATTTGTGCCACGGATGCCTGATGGATCAACATTTCCGCCAGAGTTTCGTTGAAGAAAGCAGGATCATGGGATCAGGGATTGTGTCAGTCCGTAACCACGTCTTCGTGAATTTTTGCGCAGGGGAAGGACTGTCACGTGGACGGTGCTATCGTCACAGGTGCTTGGAACTTGGCAGTCAATTCTGCCTGTCAGCAGCTTGCCGCGCTTTTCTGACAGTATGACTCGTTTGATGGTGCGTCGGTAAAGCTTAAAGTGGAACTTTCTGGGTGGCTGTTACATCTGGAGATTGAAGTACCTCGCCCACCCTCGCACTGCTGCAAATTTGCAGACAAGCCAGCCTTCTTCAGCTGGTCGAGTCGCTGTCAAGAACTGGATTGCATCGCTCGTAACCGTTCAAAAACTTACGGAACCTCGCCCCTATGGATGCACCTTCCCCCTCCCACCGTCAACCACATCACAAGGAGAAAGAAATCGCGCCTCGTTCACCAACAAATTTCGCTTCAGCTTCACACTTCGCTTCCACTGCTCTGGTAAACAAGAACCTAGACGTGAACATCTATCCTTATAATATCACAACACCTCGTACCTGGCAACCACACTGACTATTCAGCTATGGGAAATAACGCGCGGGGCATTAGAAACTGCCAACGACGGCTCGTGCTTCTCGCAGCCGCACTGTTGCTCGATTTGGCAGCTCACGCAACTGCCTCATCATGGTTTCCCTGGTCTATGGCGAGTGAGTATATTCCCTCGGATAAATTCACATGACATTCTTAATGACTCACGGAAGTCTAGTACTCCGTCCTTGGTTAACTCTCGACCGCTTTATCTCCCGGCATCTATTTGGATGGGAGGGGAAAAAGGGGGGAAAGGCTCGTTACTAGTACCGCCAATGGCGGTTGGGTAAGAAGGAGAAATTCTCAAAACCCACCCGCCACTCCCTTCCCCTCCATTTCTCACTAACACCCTTCCTCCCCTCCGTGCCGTGCAGCCACTCCCTACCTCTCCTTTCCTCGCCCTCCATTGCGTGAAAAACATCTCAAGGATCAATTGTCCAGCCATCTTTTCCTGATTGCTTTTCTCCCGCCAAAGGCTCACAAACCAGTGGATCGAAGTGGGGGTGCGACATCACCAGTGGGGAGTGGGTGGGCGGGGGAAACTTTCCGCTCTACACGGGTATCAACTGCGCAGCAATCATCCTGTTTCTCGCTCTAACTCAATTCTGCTTTTCTCCCCCCCAAAGGCTCACAAACCAGTGACTCGAAGTGGGGATGCGACATCACCAGCGGGGAGTGGGTGGGCGGGGGAAACCTTCCGCTCTACACGGGTATCAACTGCGCAGCAATCATCCTGTTTCTCGCTCTAACTCAATTCTGCTTTTCTCCCCCCCAAAGGCTCACAAACCAGTGACTCGAAGTGGGGATGCGACATCACCAGCGGGGAGTGGGTGGGCGGGGGAAACCTTCCGCTCTACACGGGTATCAACTGCGCAGCAATCATCCTGTTTCTCGCTCTAACTCAATTCTGCTTTTCTCCCCCCCAAAGGCTCACAAACCAGTGACTCGAAGTGGGGATGCGACATCACCAGCGGGGAGTGGGTGGGCGGGAGGAACCTTCCGCTCTACACGGGAATGAACTGCCCGTACGTTCGATCCGGTCAGAACTGCGAGAAGAACGGTCGGCTCGACATGTCGTTTCAGAAACTCAAATGGCGGGTACGCGTTACACTGCCCCTCCTTTCGTTTCACTTCCTCATTCGATATGGCTGGAAAGATGCGGTATTGTGAGGGCTTTTGAGATCTCAAAAGATTGTGGAGGACTCGTGCCGGCTTGTGGATTGATCAGTTTTAATCTTCGTCGTTTCCCTTTCTCCCTGCTTTCCAGCCTCATACATGTAAGACTCGGCGAATGACTCCCAAGTTACTGCGTAACCAGCTTCGCGACAAGTTCGTTCTCGTGATTGGCGACAGCGTGGCGAAGAACTTTGCGGCGTCGGTGATGTGCGTGCTGCACTCGTCCAGTTGGAACCTGACGGAACGGTTCCAGTTTGAGAGTCGGGGGAGTGTCGCACACGGCATGCAGGTGGGTCGCACACACACGGCATGCAGGTGGGTCGCACACGGCATGCAGGTGAGTCGCACACACACGGCATGCAGGTGTTGCTTTCGAGAATTCTCAGAAGCAGCACCAACTTCGCGACGTCGGTGATGTGCGTGCTGCACTCGTCCAGTTGGAACCTGACAGAACGGTTCCAGTTTGAGAGCAGGGGGAGCGTCGCACACGACATGGGTCGCACATTTCTCTGACATGGGCAGGTGAGACACACTAACGTTACTACTTAACCCTTTTCCCACCCACCCCACCCACCCCACCTACCCCACCACCCACCACCCACCCCACCGGCCAACCCCGTCAGATACAGCGGTACAACATCCGCGTCGCTGCAGTCACATCCAACTTCCTCAGCAACGCCACCGCTGTCCCTTCAACCTCCTCCTCCCCCTCGCCCTACTTCGGATCGCGAGTCAACCTGGACCAGCTACAGGACGACATTGTGAATCTCATGCCTGCTGCAGACCTTGTCGTTTTCCAGGCGACCAACTGGTGGACCTCTCGCGCAAACAAGTACTTTATAGGAGACACCGAGTTAACTACGGTAACCATCACAGAGGCCTACGAAATCGCCCTGCAGACACTGAAATCCTTTGTAGAGAGGGCGCAGGAGCGCGCGTTCAAGGGCACGGCTGTGCTGCTGGGGACGTCCCCCACGCACTATGACCTGCCCCTGCCAGGTGTCCCTGGGTGATCGTGCCAGGTCAACCAGAAGCTGACGTGGCTGCAGGTGAGGTGTAGGAAATGGAAGTCAGCGGGTAAGGTGTGTGGAGTTGAGGGAGTGCGGGTGTTGATGGGACATGTGCACATTATGCTATTCTGCAATGAATAGTAACACTGAGCCATCACTAATCAAACCTTTAAGTTTCTGCCATTCCTGCATTGCCGTTGCAAGAGATTCGTCAAGGAGACACCAGTGTGGAGGGGTTTAGAGAGGTGGAGAGGCGGGTGCTGTCCGGGTCTCCTATTCAATACTTGGATGTGGGGCCTATGAGCGACTCTCGACCGGATGGACACATACAAAATTGGATGGATCCAGGTGAGGCCCGCTCGTGGAACATAGTACTGGTCCAACTCAGTTTGAGAGGAGCTTTTCGCGGACAAAACTATTTGTTGCTGTGTGTGTGATTTGCGTCAATGTGGGTGGCTCATTGGTTTTGTGTTGCTATGTGCAGGAGGGATGAGTTCATCCACACGTGATGATTGCCGGCATTGGTGTGAAGGTGGAGTGACTCATGCATGGCTTGAGATGTTGTACAATACACTTCTATACTAGTCTAGTGGATATGTAACATGGTTTGAAAAATCCCCAAGGGCACAAACACGTAGGCTCACCTAAATACCACATCGCAAACATTCCCAAGAACCACGTCATGTGAGATGTTTTCACATACAATAATGTGTTTTGCCTCTAGTGACTTGTGGATGAAGGAATGTGTCACGTGCACTCTCATATTAAGAGTGCAACATAGGCTTGTTTGCAGAAACCCACTGTACATTGATCGGAACGTACACTCGAAAGTGCAAGCCCAGTGAATATCAAAACTAGACGCGTCACCTGAAGCGGTTCGGCCGAAGATCGGCCGAACCGCACCAATCGTCATTTCGAGCCCAGGCTTGGCAGAGATCGGTGCCCATGGCTGCGCAACTACCGCGCACCGATATACAGGTGACAGGTTCGGTAAGGCAGGTTTTGAGGTTGTGGTACACCCAGCCTGCGAAAACAGCTCTGTTGTCGTGCACAGTTCGCTAAACAAAACGCACTCTTTGCGATGTCGTGCAGTTACAGTGCAACTACGAGCGAAGATGATCAATCTTGACTGTTACTCGTGGCGCGAAATTCCACACTGGGCCAACCAATCTCACGATCGATGTATGCACTTCGCTAAATCCATCGAGGCTCCCGTAGGTGACAGGGTCGTGGGCACATTTGTCCTGTACATTCGTCAACGCTGGCGAAAGTTTGTTACCTTGTTGATTACGAAGCTACAGCGCTACACCCCGGGCGCAAAACCGATCTTCTAGCCGATCGATCCGCTTCAGCTGACGCGTCCTAATCCTTTCCTGAACATTTGCCTGAACCCAGGGAATGCCACGTGCCTGATCCATTCGCACAAATGCCTTTCTCAGGGCGTGTCCAGCGCGTACATTTTGGGAATATTAGTACCTTCACACGTTTCCCGGCTCAAAAAATCTCACTGTACCAAAAAACGAATATAAGGTGAGTTGAGTCCGAAGGCTTGGGCCTTCCAGCGCGCGGACACAACCCTCTGCACACAAATTTCTACAGTTCGTGGAAAACGAGGTAACTGGTTGCCTCGTCTATCATCGCACAGAAATTCACGCACAAGCGAAAATTCCACGCTTGAACGAAAATTACTGTAGCGGGCAGGACGCAACGCTGTACCCTTGTTCGCGCGCACACTGATTCCAGTAACGTGTGTTAGACGATTCGTCGTACGCGCAGCGGGCGTGCCGTCTTGTGAACGGAAGCTGATCGTGTCCAACCTTTTTGTAAAATGCAGTGTTACAATAGGAAATGTGGTAACTGAATGGGTTAATGAACTGTAAATGTACGCGCTGGACACGCCCTCAAGAACACCCAGCACACCAAAAGCAGACACCGTCTGCTGCGAGAAACGCCAGCAGCAAAGCCGTCAGCAGCAAAGCTGTCAGCAGCAGCAAAGCTGTCAGCAGCAAAGACGTCAACAATATAGTAGACTGCCTTTCTCGCCATCGCTTGACTTAACTTGACTTCGCTTGCGGTCGCTGATCCTCCTGATGGCGACCCTTCATTTTTCGCTCCCCGTGGCCACGGCTCTGGCCAGCAGTCGCTTGAGTCGCGATCAACTCAGACCGAGGAGACGAGCAGTTACTGCTCAAGCCGGTGAGCGTGGCTTTTCTTTGTTAGTTTTTGGATTTTATCCCCTGCATTGTATCTGACTTAGCTGGTTGCGATTTGACAAGACGCAGGAACGATGATATTTACATGCGTTGAGAACTGAAGCTGGAACTCGATGACATTTAGAAACAGTGTCGACCAGTGTATACACTTGAATGTTACGAAACTTCTTTTAAGAGTCTTACAGAAGTATATAGCCATTATTGAAAGCTTACTAAGGCCTTTCCTTGTCTCTGTGATGGCCAGGAGAAGTCTACCAACAAAGTAAAAAACGTCTAATCGTATCCCACCCACCACCTCCTTATCCCCTCCCCTTCCTCCACCTCTCCTTTCCGTTCCTGTCAGGCGGGGACAGCACGTTCACGAGCCCCAAGGCGGGGGCTGTGGGGGTGAAGCGGTTGCAAGAAGGAGCTGCACCCGGCACATACTACGGGCCCAAGTACCGCTGCTGCTGCTCTCAACCTTGCTCCACCTCGACTTTTCTTGCAGCTCTTTTTATGTCTTGAACCTCGCCTGTTCTTATGTCACATCCTGAGTAGTGTCAAACGGTTTAAGAGGTACTGTCGGACCAGGTCATTTTTACAGTTGTCCGTGTGTCGCTCTCGTGCGTGCGTGTGCATGTGTCTGTGTGTGAATGTTTCATTTATGGCTCATGCACGTTTCGTGTGTGTCTCATGTGTGTATCATCTATGCACTCTGATGCGTGCATGTATGTATGCCTGCCTGTGCATGTGCATGCGTGACATGCTGCTCCAGGATCGAGAACGGGAATCCAATCACTGTGGAGTTCGACCTTGGATCTGAAACTGTAAGCTTAAGATAGCGAAGCTCGGTGAGACTCAATTGTGAGGCGATATTGGAGGCTCTGAGGGGCCTCAGAGACCGTATCGACTACAAAATCCAATCACTGTGGAGTTTGACCTTGGATTTGAAACTGTACGTCCAAGCTCGGATCACAAACGTTGGATGTTACACGTTGCAAGCTCGGTTTCTTGTTTGAAATAATGCAGCCGTAAGTCAAGGCCCTGGTAAAGGCCAGCCTAAAAATGCCTCTTCTTGCACCTACCAGCAAGTGTATACTCAATCCACTGCTCCTGCATGCCACACCCTGTACCACCCGTGGCATTCACGGCAGATCACAGTGGAGTCAAGGGAGGGAGAGAACCTGCTGCATCTGGCCGAGAGCACTTTGTCAGCGCTTCTAGAAGCGATCAGAAAAGCCTAAGTCTGGGCTACATCTGCCTTTCCCTCCACGGCAGATCACAGTGGAGTCAAGGGAGGGAGAGAACCTTCTGCATCTGGCCGAGAGCACTTTGTCAGCGCTTCTAGAATCGATCAGAAAAGCCTAAGTCTGGGCTACATCTGCCTTTCCCTCCACGGCAGATCACAGTGGAGTCAAGGGAGGGAGAGAACCTGCTGCATCTGGCCGAGAGCACTTTGTCAGCGCTTCTAGAAGCGATCAGAAAAGCCTAAGTCTGGGCTACATCTGCCTTTCCCTCCACGGCAGATCACAGTGGAGTCAAGGGAGGGCGAGAACCTGCTGCATCTGGCCGAGAGATGTGGCGCCATGAAACCCTCTGAGGTACCCCTTCATAGTGCTACAGTAGTTCTACCACTGCACGCCTTTGGCTGAGACATCAGAAGGAAAGGATCTTCTCTCCTCCCACGTGCCCCTCCCTCCCCACCGTGTAAGAATCATGCTTTGAAAGAACCTTCTGTTGCTGAAATATTTAATCTGATACATCTTAAAACTCCCCCCTCAACCCCTCCCCTATGCCAGGAATTCTGCTTCGAGGGGACGTGCTGCCACTGCGAGATGGAGGTGGAGGGAGGCGCAAGTGAGGTGAGTACCCGATTGCATGGCAGTTCATCAGTCGTAGCCTCACTTGGCTCAAAACGCTTGCACGCTTATGTCACGCCACATCTCTAATGAACTTGCTGATAGGACCAGTGGTTTTTCGTTTAGAGGACTAGTCACGGTCGTTACCTCACAAGGTTCAAATTCGCTTGTACGCATGTCGTGCCATGCCTTTGAGACACATGCTGATACGACCTATGATTTTTCATTCCTGTTTGCCACATCTCAACCATGCATGTGTGCAGGCGGGGTTTCGTGCCACGGGTGGTCCCGACCACAACTGTTAGAATGCTGAATACATGCCAAACGGTCTGCTGACCTGTCTCTCCCATGTGCCTGCAAATCAACCATGGATGTGTGTGTGCAGGCAGGGTACCGTGCCATGGGTGGTTCCGACCTCATCCGCAGCTGCATTTGCCCGGTGAGCTGCGAATACACTGTCAGCTGCTTTTGCCCGCTGCAAACTGCATTTTCCTACCCGCTGCGTATCCCCCCCTTCCCCTCCCCCCAATATTCCACCTCCCTCTCCAACTTTGCCCACTGGAAACAGCAGCTGCATTACTTTACTGTATGCCAGATGTGTTTCTAAGCCTATTCAAGGACTCTCCTTTCTATCTACTTTGTTTCCCCCCTCCCTTCCCCCCCCCCCCCTCCCTCCCCCCCCTTTCCCCCGTGCTTCCAGGTGCCGGGCCGCAACGGCGGCTCCCTCAAAGTCCGCATTCTCAGTGAGGAGGACGCGTGGGGGGATGGCGTTCTGTAAAGCACGGCTGGAGTATAACTAGAGGCATTTTCAGGGTGACTACCCTATGGAGGTTGTTTATTGTCAGGGGGAGTGTGGTAAATGGTGTTTGGATAAGGGTGGGATGGGTGATGATAGGAATGGCATGGCATTTGCCACTGGGCTCTAGATATACGAGAAGCGCAGTGGGCAAGTAGTGTTATGTTGGTATATGTCGCTGTCCAGTGTAGTCAGTTCACTAACTTGTCTCAATCTTGTTGCGCAGATCTCTCAGTCAAGACATTTCAGCGAAGGTAACTGAGCGATACAAATATGCACACAGGTTCACAGACAACCCAAATACAGACACACAAAAACATACCGTACAAAACGGCAAGCTCACTATCCCTCTCGAACAAGCACAAGCAAGTCCCCATGCAGCTACTACCGACATCCTGTCTCCTAAAGACAGATGCACCAAAGACTGACAGGTACATTCCTCTATTCACTGACAGGTGCTTCAGTGCCTCTTTAGCACGTCAAAGAGCTCTGTTACCTGTAACAGCATCATTCTCCAGCCACCAAGACTTTCAGTCTACTCAAGTCAAGCTCCTTATACGGTGGAGTGCTGCAGTTCAGGGCCTCTCCAGCACATCAAAGTGCTGGGTAACAGCATCGTTCTCCACCCACCAAGCATTGTAAGCTGACTCAAAAGTCCAGCTCCTTATAGAGTGCTGCAGTTCAGTGCCTCTCCAGCACGTCAAAGAGTTCTGTAACAGCATCATTCTCCAGCCACCAGGAGTCACCAGCGTGAAGAGCAGCCTCATTCAACCTTTCTGCTTCTCTCTCATTTGCTGCTGCTCCCTCTGGTGCTGCTGCTGCTGCTGCTGATGCTCCTGCAGCCCTTCCGTTTGTACCCGTTGCATTTCCGTTACTGACATGACCGTTGATGTCTGCAGACTCGATATAAGCAGCAAAACCATTGGCTCCGTTATAAGCTGCCCCATTGGGCACGAAAAGGTCGTCTGCAGCAGCAGCACCATTGAAGGTTGGAGCAGCAAGAGAAGCTTCCTCTAAACCTGCCTTCCACACCCCGCCTTCACCCCACTCCCAGCTGCCTTCCCCCTCGCCTTCAGAACTGCCTTCCCCATCATCATCTGAGACCTCCGTCCATCCCTCGTCTTCTCTGCACACCTCTGTTTGCGCCTCTGTTTGAGGAGCTGCCCACCACAGCCCATCTGCGTCTCCTCCACTGTTCACCACCTCTGCATCACCATCCACTGCTGCTGCTGCTGCTGCTGGTGGTGTTGCTAACAAAGCACCAATTGCCACTGCACCAGCAGCAGCAGCCGCTGCGGGTAGGGCTGGGTTCGCTGTTAATGTTGCTGTTGCAGCAGTCCTCCTCGGCCAATCACTGACCGGATAGGCACGCACTCGGATCTGCACCTCAGACTCTGCATCACTATCATCCCGGACGCCCTCTATAGTCACATCGCGTGTAGCAGCAGCTGCTGTGACAGGAGCAGCCGTTGGAGCAGGAGTAGTAGCTGTAACAGGAACAGCTACTGTGGCAGCATCTACCAGAGGAAGAGGGCTGGAACCAGCAGAACTAGCAGGGGAGGAAGGAGGAGTTGTTGAAGCAGAAATACTGCAGCAGAAATACTGCTACTCACTTCAAACCCAACATCACCGTTCCCAGCGTCACCATCAGCAGCAGCGCCACCAGCAACACCCCCTGCTGCTGCTCCTTCACCCACAACCTTGGAGGCAGCAGAAGCTGCAGCAGCAGCCATGGCAGCAGCAGCCAGAGCAGCCTTACTGAGCGCGTTACCAGCAGCAGCCTTTGCTCCTGCCTTTACCACACTCTTCAGCTGAGATGAGATTTGCTTCAGCCTCGCACGCTTGCTGCCCCTCCTGCTGCTGCCCCCAGTGCTGGTTCTGCCGACACTTGCCTCTGCTTCCCTCCCCCGTTTGTCTCCTGCAACAGGCGTGCGTGCTTCCCCAGCAGTAGCCGTGTCTCTGTTTCTCAGGTCTCTCAAGTTCCTTAGGTTCTTGAGCGCTTCTCCTGCAGCTTTTCTCGCTCCTTTAGCAACACTCTTTGCAGATTCTGACTCTGCTGCTGCTGCCGCCGCTGCTTCTGCTGCTGCCGCTGCTGCTGCTGATAGTTCTGCTGCTGCTGCTCCTGATGTTGCCTCCGCCGCTGCTGCTGGCCCTGAAGTTTCTCCCTTAAACCTTCCAGGCCCAAACAGCCACTCTCCGTCACTCCCCCCTTCCCCCTCGCTCCATCCCTCACTCCCACTACTCTCGCTCTCACTCTCACTCTCGCTATCCCCATCCCTCGTTCTCCCACCCTCCTCTCCCCCTCCATCTCCGTTGAACCTGATCCGAATCTTCGTCTTGTTGGGCTTGCCGAACTTCCCCAGGACTGTGGTTCGGCCCGAGCCTTCCTCCACGTACGACTTGTAGGTCAGTACCAGCCGAACCTCGCCCTGAGATGCGGGCTTCACGCCGAAAGGCCCGTCTTGTAACAGTGGTAACCACATGGAGACTGGAATGCAGTCCTGCAGCTGATTCAGAGGGACCTGTGGTGGGGAGGGGAGGAGGAAGATATGAGCCCTTATTGTTAACAGGTGTAGCGGCAGTAACGCGGTAACCACATGGCAACTGGAATGCAGCCGTGCAGCTGATTTAAGTGGACCTGTGGCGGGGGAAAGGCAGAGGTTGATAAAGAAGCTTAACGTGACAGTGGTAACGTGGTAACCACATGGAGATCGAGAACTTTCCAAAACGTTTGCCTCTTGGGCTCTCCACGCAGAACAGAAAGTCCTGATTCCACACCGGGTCCCTGGGGCCTAGAAGGGCTAGTGGCGCACTGCCAGCGGGCCCTCGCTGGGCTTCGAGGGGAGTCTCTACGCTGACTATGGGTTCATAGGAGAGAAGATCAGGATCAGCGCGTCAACCCATGACCTCCACGCCCTTTGAACTTTGGAATTTCGACCCATGTACGCTGAACCTTGCACCCGGTGGTGCCCCTTTTCCAGATGCCACATGGCGAAAAAGGCAGAGTCCCGAAAAAGGCAAAAGGTTCTCCCTAGAGGCACTCTCCCACCTGCACGAAGCCCAGGTCTCGTTGAAACAAGGCAGAGTCCCGAACCACCACTGTGAGCTTCTGCCTCTTGGGGCTCTCCACGCAGAACAGGAAGTCCTGATTCCACACCGGGTCCCCGGGGCTTGCCGCATGCGACGTCTGCCTGTTCCTCTTGCTCTCCACCACCGCGCCCCCAAACACCAACCGGCAGTACGGGTCACTCAGGAGCGAGAGAGAGAGAGGCCTAGAGTACGCACCTGCACGAAGCCCAAGTCTCGTTGAAACAAAGCAGAGTCCCGCACAACGACAGTGAGTTTCTGCCTCCTGGGGCTCTCCACGCAGAACAGGAAGTCCTGATTCCACACCGGGTCCCCAGGGCTTGCAGCATGCGACGTCTGCCTGTTCCTCTTGCTCTCCACCACCGCCCCTCCAAACACCAGCCGGCAGTACGGGGCACTCAGGAGCGACAGCGGCCGGCTGAGAATCGCCAGTGGGTTGCTGTTGTTGCTGTTGTTGCTGTTGTTGCTGTTGTTGTTGTTGTTTCGGAGAGGAGGTGTGGTGTGATTGGAGGGGGAGGTGCTGGAAGGGGAGGAGCGGGAGGAAGGTTGGGTGGTGGGGAGGGAGAGGAGGGAGAGCGGCGAGGTGGGGAGGTTGCGGGCCTCGCAGAGCGTGACTGAGAGCTCGCCTTTGAAGGCGTCGGATGTGTCTCCCTGGAGGGGCGCGTGGATGGCGGAGGCGGGTGTTTTGAGTCGACTTGAAGCACGGGCCTCGCAGAGCGTGACTGAGAGCTCGCCCTTGAAGGCGTCGGATGTGTCCCCCTGGAGGGGCGCGTGGATGGCGGACGAGGGGAAGGGGGAAGGGGAGGCGGAGGGGGAGGCGGAGGGGGCGGAGGAAGGGGAGGGAGAGGAGTGGGAGGAGGAGGAGGAGGGGGAAGAGGAGGAGGTGGCTGCGCTGGCAGGTGTGGTGCTGAATCCCGTGGTGGTGGTGCTTGTGCTGCTGCCACCACCGCCATAACCATTCATTGAACCACTGCCGTTGCTGCTGCTGGCACTGGTGCTGGTGGCGGTGCCGCTGCCGTTGCTGTTGCTGTTGCCATTGCTTCTGGTTTCCCCCCAGTTCACGCCTGCAGCTGCGTTGAACAGACTCCCAACCACAGAAGACGCAGCTGCTTCGGTCGGCCACTGCGCCTCTCTTTCCTGTTGCCCCACGCCAGCAGACACGCCAGCAGCCACGCCAGCAGCCACGTCAGCAGCCACGTCAGCAGCCACGTCAGCGCCCACGTCAGTGCCGGCGTCCGTGTCCTCGTCGGCGTCCATGCCAGGTGGCAGGAAGTCGAGGCTGATGTGGCGCGGCAGCACGAGGAGCCGCGGGAGGTCCTCCGTTAGCAGCTTGGAGAGGAATCTGGGAGGTAAGAGGGAATAAAAGGGGGTGAGGAGGAGTGCAGCGGAGTAAAGAGGAATGTTCCAGGGGGACGGAGCCGCGGGAGGTCCTCCATTAGAAGCTTGGAGAGGAAGCTGGGGGTAAGGGGGGATAATAGGGGGTGAGGAGGAGTGAAGGGGCGTGAGGGGGAGTAAAGGGGAGTGTTACAGGGGTGTTAAGAGAGGGAGGCGCGGGAGATCCTCTGTTAGCAGCTGGGAGAGGAAGCTGGGGCAGCGAAGGGGGGAGAGGGAGAGTGGAAAGGGGGAAGGAAGCACGGAATGAGAGGACGGGGAAGGGAGGGAGGATGTGGTCCACAGGCACCGACCACTTTGAACCGCCCACAACCGGGTCATGCACCTCCACACATGCTTGTGTGTGCCTGTGCATGTGCCGGGAAGAATACTCACGGGATGCCAACGACGTTGAGCACATGGAAGGGTGCTAGCACCACCAGCTTGATGTTGGGCAGGCGCACGACAGGTGCTTGCCTAGTGTGCGTGCAAGGATGTGTGCTTAACACTCACGGGATGCCAACGACATTAAGAACGTGGAAGGGTGCTAGCACCAGCTTGATGGTCGGCAAGCGCACGAACGCGAGCGACAGGCTGGCGACAAACGGCTTCTTGGGCGTCAGGCGCAGCTTCACCCACACCTCAGCATCCACGTCCAGGTCATGCACGTCCACCGGCACGGACCACTTCAAACCGCACACCTCCAGATGCAGCCTTATCATACAGTGCGCGTCCCCGGTATACCGCACCCCCACATGGTACTGCAAGTCATCCGCCTTCCTGCTCGGCCGCTGCTGCACCGCTCTTACAGCAGACGGCTCGTAATCGAGCGTGAAAACCGCGATTTCCACCCGGGAGAACGGCGGTGGGAGCGTGGGTTGAAGCTTGTCGATGCTGCGTTGGATTCTGGTTACCAGCCAGGTTTCGATGGGTTGCCGGTAGACCTTCCACATCTTGTGGAGAACCATGTTGACCCACTCGACTGATTCCTTCTGCATGCCCACGCCCACGTCTGTCGGCGCGCCCAGCTTCTTTTGAGTCGACTCAAAGCCCAGCTTCCTGTCGCTGCCAGAGGCAGCAGCGGCAGCAGCAGCAGCGCTTGTGCTCGCTTTTCCACTCGCTTGTGCTCGCTTTTGCACTCGCCTTTGTTGGGCTTGCTTTAGTGCTGGTGCTGCCTTTCGTGCTGAGGCCTGTGCTTCCCTTTGTGCTGGCTCTTCCGCTCGGCTTGCCGCCTCTTGTGGCGCCACTGCTCTTGCTGCTCGCTGCTGCTGAAGCTGAAGATGCTGCTGCTGCCGCACCGGAGCCTATTCCAAAGGCCCGTGCCAGGCCCTGAGACCAGATGGCACCGCCAGTTCTGCTGCTGAGGGGTTTCTTTGTGGTGCTGCTATTTCTGTCCTTGCTGCTGCTGCTGCTCTCCCTGCTGTTGCTGATTTCGCCGTTGCTTGTGGCCCTCCAGGGTTCCGCTACGGTGTGGCTGCCTCGTTCGCCTCCCAATGACTCCTGGCCAGCGCTGCTGTGCACCGCGTGCCCGTTAAGAGCATGCCCGTTAACCGCGTGCCCGTTAAGTGCATGACCGTTGGAAGCAGCCCCGTTAAGAGCATACCCGTTAAGAGCACGCCCATTGGAAGCAGCCCCGTTTGGAGCATACCCGTTAAGAGCATTCCCGTTGGAAGCAGCCCCGTTCAGCGCGGCGTATCCGTTGTAACCAGGACCGGTTTCAGCAGCCAGTAGACCGCCAAGCCCACCATGATCCGCGCTATAAGCTGACCGATCCGCTATAGCTGTAGCAGCAGCAGCATTGGCTACTGCAGTGTCGTAAGGGCCATGATCCATTGATAACAAGGCTCCATTAGCAGCAAGCTGAGTAGGGACTATTGCTGAGAAAGCCCCGTTCCCTTCTCCAGCTGCTGCGTCTGCTGCAGTTGCGATTTGAGGAGAGGAAGTAAAAGCGGAGGAGGAAGACGAGGAGGAGCGGGACGGAAGGGTGGGAAGGAGGGCGACCGATGCGAGTCTCTGTGGGGGATTACTCAAACGAGGGGGCGGGAAACAGAAATGGAGAGACAGTCTCTGTATGGAGCGACACAAACGAGTGGGTGGAAGACAGGCAGACGACGGAGAAGGTGGCATGGAGGTGGCGGAAAAAAGTTGGCGGAAGGCGTTAACCAGCTTCCGTCGATAGGCTCTTCCGTCTATCACCTTCCGTTTGTATCACCATCCGCACATGCGTACCTGCCGTTCGTTTCGCCGGCGGAGCCAGAGGACAAGCGCCGTGGTCAGCAGCGCCGCGACCGCGCCGAGTGTGACAAGAACGAGGTCGCGGATCGGCCCGGAGACCACCGCAGAGGCGACCGCAGAGACGGCGGCCTCGATAATGGAATTCCCCGCAGCCGCCGCAGAAGCATGCGCGCGCACCGGCGGTAGCCGCCGCTGCCGCCTCGGCTGTGCTACAGCTGCGGTGTTCAGCGTCAAGCACGAAGAGTGCTGCGCAACTCGGAGTTGATTCAACCAGCCGCACTCTCCGCTACTACGACTACTCGACGGCCCTTGAGTCGTCTCAAAAGTCAGCCCACGGGCGCCGCCTACGGACGAGGGACCGCCGAAGCACGAAGTCTGCTGGTGCCGTTGCGTGTGATTGCTCCTGCTCCGAGCCGCCACGAAGACGGACGAGTAGGGGCGGTAGGGGTAGGAGGAGGTCGGCGCGAGTGGCGTAAACAGGCGGGAGGCAGCGGGGGGAGCTCTTGGCAAAGCAGCTAGTGGTCGGCGTGCTTGTTTCACCAGTCGTAGCCGCTCCGGTAGTAATGGTTTTCCTAAAAGGGAGGGTCTGAGTAGCACACGAGACGGCGTCCGTAGTGGTCGACGGGCGGCCGAGCTTGATTTTAGTTGAGTGGCGATTGGACGAACGGTGAGCGTCGGACGACGAGAAAGAGTTACGGAGACGCCCATACTGTGCAGACTATCGGTGGAGGGTAAGGCCGCAGCGCGCCGCAACGCACGCTCAGTGATGATAGGCTGACCTAAAAGTCCTTGAAACAGCAGATTGGGAAGTGCGCATGGTCATGACGATCACGAACGAATGGTCAACAAGAACAGGACATCACGCTATGGAACATAGCTGGTAAAGAGAGAGTTTTCAGGTAATGCTGTTACGATCGCGGGCATGGTTCCTGCTCGAGGGAGTTTTGTGCGTGCACAAAGGAGAAAGGCACGAAGCAAGGTGGCTTTGTAAAAGCGGGAGAGCAAGGACTGCAATCACACGAAAGAAAAGCGTGGGGCGAATTGCAACTCTCCTCTCCTCGTGCTCATCTGCCCCCTCGAATCAACTCCTCTGATGCGATCACAGAAATGAAGCGGAGCAGAGCAGGCGAATGCGTATCTGTGTTCACACATGCCTTTTCGCCAGCCTGCCCTTCGAATTCGCATCTCACAATGCAACCCTGCCCGCGGTGCGTCAGGAGCCAGTCCTGGCGGCCCAGAATACATGCTGTGTAGGTTAGGGGCAGGTGAGGGACGTTTCTTCGAGGCCAATGACTGGCTGAGAGTTTTTTCGAGAGATCAAGGTGAGACTGGGTTTGTTGTGATCTGCCAACGCAGCGAAACTCATAGTTTTTTCGAAGCTTTTCGTTCGCCTGTTCGGTCGGCTCAGGTCAACCAGATGGACAACCTCATGTGCGATGCTGCCCTTGAATAGCGCGATGTAATTGAGGATGCCTGGAAATGGTCTTATTACAAAGTGCCACGCGTCCCTGAACTCATGGATTTCGGGATTCCCGGGCCAGGCTGGGAAAGTAGATTTTTCCTGCTGAGCTTTCGGGCACACTTTCCTGATCAGGGTACGTGTCAGCATGAGCTGATCAGGCGACAGGTCAACCCCTGCAAGGTTGGCAGGTTTCCCCATAACCTTTACCCTGCAAGGTTGGCAGCCAGGGGAAACCTTGAAGAAGCCGCACACGAATTATCGTTGAAAAAACATGGGTCCATATTACTTCTGTACAAGCGAACTGACGTCTCCGAGAAATGTAGTCTGGACTCAAAATCTGCTAATGAATTCTCTCTAAAGCAGCCGAAACCTGCAAGATATGGGTTCGCGCCAGGCTCGGTGCATTTTGTTCACAAGGTCGTAGAGTTCGGTTCTGTATGTAATAATTGACCATTTTCTTTACGATGCAGTGAGGTATCGTATGGTTGAGGTCCGAGTACAAGCATCAACCACACACCCTGTCGCATCTGCTTTAGGTCATTCAACCGGCTTCTGACAATCAATGCATTTCACCACGCCGCGTGTCGCTGGGGTCAGCAGAAGCATCCATTTCTGAGTTTCTTTTCGTATCCCCGCTTGAAGCGGCGCTTTCGCCATGGCGGACGCGTCGCCTTTCAGCTTGGCATCGTCGATATCCTGCCACGCGTGGAATGGCAACATGTCCAGTTGAGTCGCAAGCAGATAGAAGAAGCTGGTGATTGATGAATTGTTCGAGTTGAGCACCTCTGCTGTTCCCTTCAAACTGAGTTATTCTCAGTTCTTTCGCTGCTTTCTGTGAAGTCATTGGCGATCAGCGACATTTGGACCAGCATTCGGGGCCATTGAGTTACACTCAGCGCCTCCTCTTGATCAGGCTGTCTACCCGTCTCAGCTCCTCCTCTTGTTTTAGCGAAGACAGTTCCAACGTTGGACGTCCGATCTCCTGTCCTTTGCCTCTCTACAACGTCTCACACTGCACCCTGCTTCTCTCACACTCACTCCGTCTCATTCCCACTTGTCCAATCCAATGCAGTGGTGGCCGTCAGCCCGCGAACATCGGAGCTGTGGATATTCAAGGCTAATATCGCGGATGATGAGAAACAGTGGGAGAAGCTCCACACGTTGTCCAAGGTACACCGTACACGCATTTGATATTCAGGAGCACCATCAAACAGCACATGAGAGTGATAGAAACAGTCATGCTCCATTTGTAGAAGAGGTTTATTGAACTTTGCCCTAAAGCACGAGATCCCTGTCTTGCATACTCCGTTCCTCTTTCCCCTCCCCCATCCAACCCCCCACCACCCCCCCCCCTCCTCCTTCTCTCTCCCCCCTTTTTCCCTTCCCTTCCTCTCCCACCCCCACGCCCACTCTGCTTCCGTCTCACCTGCCCCAATTGGCATTCTTGGCATGGCATGGCATGGCACGGCATGGCACGGCACGGCATGGCACGACATGGCATGGTATGGCATGGTGGCTGGCTGGCATTCTTGGCATGCTTGCCATGGCATGACATACTTTGTTTATGGCATGGCATGGCATGGCATTTTCTATTCACACGACATGGCATGGCAGCACGAGGACCTGATATCAGGCGTGGACTGGGGCGCCAAGAAGAACCGCATCGTCACATGCTCACACGACCGCAACTCGTGAGTCTTGTTTTGAAAAGGCACGATATTAGGTTCTTTCAGATGCCGCTTAACCATCTTCGGATGGGAACTATGAGTGGAAATGGGTCGTGGAGCAGTGGCAGGCTTGAAAGGCACCTCTAACCCTCCCCCCTTTCCCCCCTTGCTCCCCCTCCCTCGTTCTGCCTAATGCTCCCTCTGTTTCCTTTACCTTGGCCCACACTGACTGACAGGTACGTGTGGAACTGGGTGGAGGGGGAGTGGACATGAGCCTTCAACCCAACCACACCCCCACTTCACCCCTTTCCTCTGTAAACTTTTTCCTCCCTCCCCTTCCGTGGCCCGCACTGACTGACAGGTACGTGTGGAACTGGGTGGAGGGGGAGTGGAGGGCGGCACTGGTCATTCTCAGACTGAACAGGGCGGCTCTCTGCGTCGCATGGAGTCCTCAAGGTGAGGGTGGGACGAATGGAGTTCCAGGAGTGAGGGTGGGTTAAAATGGACGACAGCAGCACGTGCAACAAATGTTCCACTTTCGTTTTTTCAGAGATTTATGAGTCCCAAAGTTTGTTTGCGAGGCTGACCATTTCTGCAGGCTATTCAAGAATTACACTTGTGCTAATATGTGCATATATTCTTGTTCACTGTGCAGAGAACAAGTTTGCTGTGAGTTGACTTTTGAGTCGACTCAAAAGTCAACTTGTGCTAATATGTACATATATTCTTGTTCACTGTGCAGAGAACAAGTTTGCTGTGGGAAGTGGATCCAAGACTGTCAGTGTGTGCTACTATGATGACGAGAACAGCTGGTATGTGCTTATAACGAACAGGGCAGGTGACATATGTACTAATGTGAAACAAAATTGATGCTGCACATTATATGTCAAGCGTTGATGTAACATGTCCACATACGTGTGTTTGTGTGTGTATGTGCATGCATGTGTCCGTGCATGTGGCTGTGCATTTGTGTGAGCATGCGTATGTGCCTGCAGGTGGGTGAGCAAGGTGATTCGCAAGAAGCACGCGTCATCAGTCACCAGCGTTGCCTGGCACCCAAACAACGTGAGACATGAGACATGAAATTTACAATGTGTTTACTTACCATCACAGCCACCAGAATATGTGACAAGTTATCATGAATTATGAGCATGCCTCATCAGTCACCAGCGTTGCCTCGCACCCAAACAACGTGAGACATGATGAGATTCAAAGGGACCAGAGCCAGCAGAGCATAACACAAGTCATGAGCCCTCTCGCTATAGAACCTGTCTACTGTCTGTACTGCTGCTCCTGTTGTTGCTCTTTCCGTTGCTGCCCCTTGCTTCCAAAAAAAAAAAAAAGAAGAAGAAGAAGAAGCAGAAGAAGAAGAAAAAAACCTAACCTTTTCCTTCTCTCCTCCCCTCTCTTCCCTCCGCCCTGGCTCCTTCCTTGCAGCTTCTCCTAGCGACCACATGCACAGATAACAAGTGTCGAATATTCTCAGCTACAATCAAAGGAGTTGACTCTAAAAGGTATCCTCTCCATCTGCTTAACTCGACAATACACCCCTTACTACATACTTTCAACTACAAAATCTCTGCAACATTATCGCTCGACTCATATTTCTACTCCTTCTGGCGCCCTCGCCATGCCTTTTCAAGCAACGTGTATTGCACTTATTTTTCGCTTGTCTTGTCTATTTTCCCTCCAACCCACACATTTTCTTCACTGCTCAGTTCGGAAAGCTCTTCATCTGGCGGATTCTCTGGGAAGTTTGGCGAGGTGAGGCAGGGATTGGGAAGTTTGGAAAGGTGAGGCAGGAATTGGGAAGGGTGGAGAGGGGAGGCAGGGATTGGGATTGTTGGCGGTGGCGGGGTGAGCGAGCTACGGATGTGAATGTGACACAGAGGATGGGTATCGGTGAAGTTCAAAGTTCAATCTGTCCCAAGTTGTAAGGTTGGTTCTACTACGTCTGTTAAACCGATCGCTCCATCGCTCCCTCCTGGGACCTTTCCCACTTTCTCCTTCTCGTACTCACTCTCAGCATTTTGTCCTACTTCCCTCCTCCATCTCGCCTTCCCTCATCTCATCTCTCCTCCCCTCCACTCCCCCTCCCTCACCCTCTATCTCCAACCCCCAAGCAGCAACTTCTGCAACTGGACTTGGCATTCGGGTGGACGTTTGGGGCCAAGTGGTCACCCTCAGGGGCCAACCTCGCCTTCGTTGGTGAGTTAGTCAGTCCTTGTGCATTGTTGGTGAGTGACTGAGCCAAGCAGCAATTGTGAGCCGCTGGTGCGTGAGGGAGTCATCCCTTCCGCAGCTCGACTTGCCCTTCGGGGGCCAACCTTGCCGTGGGTTGGTGAGCGTGTCAGCCCTTGTGACTCTTGACTTCTGGGTTTGACTCAAAGCTCTTTTTTTCACGTCCCATCCCATGTGCGCCATGCGCTGTGCGCCCCCTTCTCTGTGTGCTCAAATGGTCATACACATCCCTGCAGGCCATGACTCCACCATTCATTTCATCAACGACGGTGGCCCCTCCCTCACCTTCCACTCCCTTACCCGTCACTCCACATGCATCATGTGCTGCACATGCGTGTGTGCACACATGCACATGCACATGCACATGCACATGCACCCAGGCCATGACTCCACCATCCATTTCATCAACGACGTCGGCCCCTCCCTCACCCTCCACTCCATCTCCCTGCGATACCTCCCACTGCGAGACGTAAGTGCATCCGTCACTCACCCTCCTTGCTTCCCATTCTTTACCTCCCCACCCTTTCCCCCTCCGCCTCCCTCACCTCTCCGTCACTCTCAAACCCATCTTTCTCTGATATCTCCCTCCGCAGCATGATGCCCCCTTTCTGCTGCGTCGAGCTTCTTCCCTCTGCTGCCTTGCCTTCCCCATACTTCACCACAGTTTTCCTGGTCGACTCGAGCTGGTCATCTTCTCGCGTGCCTCCTCTGAGGCCCTTCAAATCCCACCCTCACCATGTCCCCACTGACATGCACATACCCCTGTCTTCCCGTGCACTGCCTGTCAGGTTCTCTTCCTCTCTGATCGGCTGCTGGTGGCGGCTGGTTTTGACTACAACCCCATTCTCTTCAGTGCCGACGCCAATGGCACGTGGTGAGTGAGTGGTGGCAGGGGACAGCAGTGGCACGTGGTGAGTCAGTGGTGCTGAAAGCAATGACACATAGTGAGTGGTGCCCACACGAGGTTCTACATACCATGGAATACCGTGCTATTTCTTGCAATATGATCAGATCAGATCCGACTATGCTAATCATTGTGAAACGCCTTCATCCGCAGTGCACCCTCCCCATTCCCTTCACTTCATTCTCCCCATCTCTCCTTCTCCCTTTCTCCCATTCTCTGTGTCTGCACGCTCTCAGGACGTTTGTGAGAGTATTGGACGGATCTGAGGAGCCCACCTCCACTGCCACTGGCGCTGCTCTTTCTGCGGTAACTCCCCTCTACTCCCCCTATTCTGATTATCCTTCCCTTCTTTTCTTAGATAACAAAATGCACCCAAGGCTCTTTCCTCTGTAAAAGCCTCTTTCCCCACTTTCCCTCATCATGTTTCTGTTGCTTTCTGTTAAAGCCAAACCCAGTTTGCGAGCTGATGAAGCAAAGCACTGTGATGTAGAGACCTTTACTGGTTATTCTTCCCGCAACACCGTACAGCTGAAGCGTTTCTGTGCATGTACATATGTATCATTTTGCTTTAATACGTCCCTCATCTGTCATCTCATTCTCTCCTCTCTCTGATCCCACCTCCCGCACCTCAGATTAGTACTGATAGACTTAGATCGTTCCTAATCTCTTAGAAGGCTTGCAGCGGATCGAAACCACCTGATTTCAACTGGGACGCGTTCAGTCGGTCAATGGAGCGAGGCAATTCTCTCCGCTCCAGCCTGAGCGATGCTGCTCCTAACGCCTTTTTGAGACATCTCAAAAGTCCTCTCTCCTTTCCCATGACCTCTTCTCTCACTCCTCAGAAGGACGCGTTCGGTCGGTCGATGGAGCGTGGGAACTCTCGCCGCTCCGGCCTGACCGATGCTGCTCCCAATGGAGGTGATTTTTGAGTCGACTCAAAACCACCCTGCTCTCTCCCATGATCCCATGTCCCACTTTCCAGAAGGACGCGTTTGGTCGGTCGATGGAGCGCGGGAATTCTCTCCGCTCCAGCTTGACCGAAGCTGCACCCAACACCCCCTCCATTCCCGACTCGGAGTTCTTCTGAGACGTCTCAAAAGTCCTTTCTTCTCCCATCATCCCTCTTGCTCCTCAGAAGGACGCGTTTCGTCGGTCGATGGAGCGCGGGAATTCTCTCCGCTCCAGCTTGACCGACGCTGCACCCAACACCCCCTCCATTCCCGACTCGGAGTTCTTCTGAGACGTCTCAAAAGTCCTTTCTTCTCCCATCATCCCTCTTGCTCCTCAGAAGGACGCGTTTGGTCGGTCGATGGAGCGCGGGACTTCTCTCCGCTCCAGCTTGACCGACGCTGCTCCCAATGCCCCCTCCATTCCCGACTCGGAGCTCTCCAAAGGACCTAGTACTGTTCATCAGGACTGCATAACGTGAGTTGTCCGTTTCTGCAACAGATCCTGAGTTCATTGAACGGGGGGAGGGGAGGGAGGGGGGGGACTGTGGGGGACCTAGCATGGTTCATGTGGATTGCATCACTATCAGGTGACTTGTCTATTTCTGCTGCTATGGCCCTTCTGTTGCCAAGTATTAGCATTGAGCTCTCTTTGCAATTTTCTGTTGCCCGTTTTTTTCTGATGTGTGGTTTCTTGCTGCAGCTGCATTCGGCCATTGGGATCGGCTGACGATTCTATTATTCAGCAATTCTCAACATCAGGTGGGCAATATGCTGGCACACGTAGCATCTCAACTAGACATTTTTACCTTGAAGTTTCTGCCTGTTCGGTTTCAGTTCAGTCAAGCGTTTGAGCACTATCCCCAGAGAAAGGTTCTACCGTAAAAGTCATCTACTAACTTCTCCCTTGTTGGTTTTGCATATCTATTGGCAGGCCTAGACGGGAAAGTGGTGGTATGGGATGTGTCAGGTTTGCATCTAGCTCGGTACGCTTCAAGGCCCGGCCATTGATTCTTTCACTTGGTGGTTAGAGTGCTTGAGGGTTGTATTGGAATAAAGAGGCCCCACAACACAACTTGTGTCTCTGTAAGTTCAATGTACTCATCACAGTTGCACACCACTCAACAAAATGCACTGTGAGAAAACGGAGACCGCTGCAACGCGTTCAAATGGTGTACTGGAGGGTTGGCTGGAGAGGGAAATTCGGTGGATGGCGTACGTACGTACGTCTCCGTACAGCCAACCAACCACAGCAGTTTCATCTCTGCTTACGCTGTTGAATCGAAAGCTGCATTCACGCGGTACATCACCACTGAGCCGTGGTTTCGTGGTATCCGCATGGTGAACACTTGACCCCATCATCCTTAATATCAGGAAATCAGAAGCGTCAATTTTTAAGTGCAGGCATTCACCGCCGTCAGATCAACCCACATTTTCGACATTTTCGAGGATTGCGTGTCTGTCACAGCCAAGTATTGGACTGTCATCCAGAAAAACACGCTTAACGCGGAGTACTGTTTTGTACCGCAACAGAATACGCAGAACCAGAAGCCAGCGTACTCAACCCCGCAACCCTTCATCCCTATTTTAGCTTTAAGTCTCGCATCATATAGCCTGCTACAAGTCAGACTGGTTCTTCAGTTTCCCAAGCTCGTCCCATTTCTATCAGATATCATTCCAAGCCTTGTTTGTCAGGGAAAGTCGCTTGAGGAGCAATTTTGGGTAGATTCGTAGCTGCTGATCAACGCGTAGACGGAATTACTTGGACTGGTAGTAGGTTAGTGAAAAGTGTTGCAGTGTGGTGCTCTTCGATTCGCAGATTCCGTTTTCTCGCCAGAGCACTTGGAGCGGCCAGTCAAAGCCACAGATCCTTCCATCCAGCCTCTGAATCCACTCGAAGTGAAATCCAGCTTCTAGCCGAGCTGACCCTGCGCTGGTCACAATTTCGTTGCTTAAGTGTCAAGTCTCCGTTTAGCCTAGAGCAGAAGTATCGAGTCTCCGTTTAGAATTTGACGGGGGGTGGGGATGGGGAAGTTAGGGAAGGCGAAGGCGAAGGCGAAGGTGTCAGAGCAGCCGCTTAAGTACGTCGGTACGACGGACCCGATCGTCGCAGCGCGACACGTGAAATGGGCGCGAGTGGCGTTCTTCGTCGCTGTTGGAATCGATATTGCCTTCACTCTTGTAAGTCCAACCCCTCTGTGTAGCCTTGAGAATTCCGCAACGACTGATGTTCGAACCTCATTTTTGCAGGATTTTCATCAGATAGTAGCTTATAAAACTGATATGTTCTTCACAGTAGTGTGTCCTGGCCTGACTGCGCGATCCGCTTCCTTCTTTCGTTCTTTCTTTCTTTCTCTCTATTCTTACCCTTCATCCTTGTCTTTCTCCTCTTCGTTTCTGTTCTTGGCCAGGCTCTGCACTATTCTCTCCACAACGCCATCTGGACTCCCGATTTCAGCTCCTTCAGCGAATTCGTTAAAAGTCTCCTCAGCTTCAGATCAGACTCCCTCGATCTCATCCTGATTGCGATAGTCAGAGCGATCTCGCTGTCAATCCTGTCAGAAATAGCAGCTCGATACGCGTGGCAGGAGGGCTGGGAGCTTGAAATCCCGAAAAAGGAACAGAAGGGGAGGGCAGGAGGGGGTTCAGGGACCAATGCAGCAAGAAGAGGGTCCCATGACATGAATGGAGGGTTGAACGCTCCGCTTCTGGCTCGGGGTACGGAGAAGGAGAAGGAGAAGGAGGAAGAGGAGGAGGAAGAGGAGGAGGAGAAGAAGCATGAGGTGATATCGTGGAAGAAGGAGGAGGAGGACCAGGGCTTTAAGGAGTGGATGAGCAATGTGTCATCCAAGGACGTGACTGTCTTCGTCTCCTTCCTCCTCTGCACCTTCTTTCAGGTCCGTACTCTCAAACCACGTGCGTTTTATTCGTATCACGTGCATTTACCTCTCGTTTGTGCTCTCACATCCGATCCCCCCGGTCCCTCTCCCCCCCTCTCTTCCCCAACGACCAAGTACCCCCCTCTCATGTCCCCTCTCCCCACTCACGTCTCCCCTGTCCCCCCCCCAGGTGTATGTGGGCGCCAAGTGCGTCAAATTCGCCTTCCCCAGCGAGTTCCTGCAGGGCTGGCTGATGGGGTCGGCCATCATCTGGATCAACGCCGAGTCCACCCTCCTCTAACCCATCCCAACCGCTCTCCACCCCTCCCCACCCCTTCCATCCCCTCCCCCTCCCAGGTGTATGTGGGCGCCAAGTGTGTCAACTTCGTCTTCCCCAGCGAGTTCCTGCAGGGCTGGCTGATGGGGTCGGCCATCATCTGGATCAACGCCGAGTCCACCCTTCTGGGAAACCTCTCCGAGTGCAGCGGCGTGCTTGGGCGGGCGCTCGCACTGAAGGAGAAAGCGGCGCATGCTCATGCACTTTCACATGGGCATGGGGCGAGAAGGAGGTCGAGCGATGGGGAGAATGGAGGCGGATTGGAGGTGACTACCTCTGCTGCCGGCTCACATGGCGCTACCAGGTCAGTGGGATTACACGGCGTCGCGTCACCACCAGGTCAATGGGTGGGGTTTGCAATCCAATGGTCGTTGGAAAATTTCCAAGTTTTCTGCCCCAACTACCCACACTCCTGGCCACCCTTTCCAGCTTCGCTCTTGAGGCGCCTAATAAAGAAAGAAGAAACACACACACACACACACACACACACACACACACACACACACACACACACAAGGCTACAACAGGCTGATCTGTCACCTTTTTTCTCCCCTTGTTTGCTTCCCATCCACTCATCTATCCTCCGCCAAACTCCACACCTGCAGCAGAGGATCCAAGAAGACGACGACTCGTGGGGCCAGCGGCAAGCAGCAGCAGGGGCAGGAGGAGGTGCTAGACGAGTCAGCTCTTAGAGGGGACAAGGGAATCCGCTTGGAGAAAGTGCTCACCCCCCGGCAGTACCTGCTGCGCTCCATCGGCCTCGCCTACAAGGAGCTTCTCAACTGAGCCTCCTCATAAATACTCCCTAGATTCACTCCCACTCTCCCGTCTCCCCTCTCCCCTCTCCCCTCTACCCATGCCCCCCGCCCTCCCGTCCACCCGTCCGCCCTTGACACCGACACTTGCAGTGCGTCCAAGAAGACTGCTCGTGGGGCCAGCAGCAAGCAGCAGGGGCAGGAGGAGGCGCTAGACGAGTCAGCTCTTAGAGGGGACAAGGGAATCCGTTTTGAGAAGGTTCTCACCCCCCGGCAGTACCTGCTGCGCTCCATCGGCCTCGCCTACAAGGAGCTGCCCCTTATAGTCACGGGCTTCACCTGCCTGGCTGTCACGTCGGGGGCTGGGCTGCTCATCCCTACCTATCAGGTGAGAAGCATCCCCCACCCATCCACCTATCAAATGAGAGCTTGTGCACGTGTTGTAGTGCCTTTCCCCGGCAGTACCCTCCATCGGGCTGGCCTACAAGGAGCTGCCCCTTATAGTCACTGCCTTCACCTGCCTTGCTGTCACGTCTGGGGCAGGACTGCTCATCCCCACCTACCAGGTGAGCATTTCCTCCCGTCTACCACCCACCAGGTGAGAGCTTGTGTGGCTGTGCTACGTGGGCCCGACACGACAGTGACAGCTAGCAGGAGCACCCGCTAAAGCAGACAGCTCCTAGAGAGGATAAGGAAACCCGCTCCAACTCTCCCTCCCTCAGGGTCGCATTGTTGATGATGTGAAGGACGCCCATGTGGATAAGGCCCAGTTCCATCGGGACATGCTAGCAATGGCGCTCTGCTCGCTCATCACCGGCATCTTCATCCTTCCTCCCCGCTCTGCTCTCTCTACTCTCCCCACTGTCTCCCTCCCCCAGGGTCGAATCGTGGATGACGTAAAAGACGGACACGCCGATAAAGCCCAGTTTCGTAAAGACGTCCTGGCGATGGCGCTCTGCTCGCTCATCACCGGCATCTTCCCTCTCACCCTCACCCCTGCTTCTCACCCCTGCACTGCAAATCACCAGGGCCGAATCGTGGACGACGTAAAAGACGGACACGCCGATAAAGCCCAGTTCCATCGGGACGTCCTGGCGATGGCGCTCTGCTCGCTCATCACCGGCATTTTCGGCGGCCTGCGCGGCCTCTGCTTCTCCGTCGTCGGAAAGCGCGTGCTCAAAACCCTCCAGGACAAACTCTTCGAAGGCGTGATCATCCAAGACATCGCGTATTTCGACTCCACAACCACCGGAGAGCTCACGTCTAGGCTGACCAATGATGTCGCGGCGATGAGTGAGCCGATCAACTGGCAGCTGTCGGCGCTGGTGCGGAATCTGGCGTCGCTGGTGGGCGGCGTGCTGCTGTGCTTTGTGACCTCGTGGAAGCTCAGCATCCTCGCGTTCACCACCATGGCGCCCATTCTGCACATCACGGCGGTGTATTCTCGCTGGTCGAGAGACCTCAACAGGAAACGATACGCGGTGAGTGCGGTGCGGTGCAGTGCGGCAGGTGTGAAGTGTGGTGCAGTGTGGTGGGGCGTGGAAGCTCAGCATCCTCGCGTTCACCACCATGGCGCCCATTCTGCACATCACTGCGGTGTACTCGCGCTGGTCCCGGGATCTGAACCGGAAGCGATATGCGGTGAGTAGGAGGGAGGGGCGGTTTTGATGGGGCGTATTGAAGGGTGCGGTGCAGTGCACAGTGCTGAGGCCTGTTGCAGGTGTGTGGTGTGGGGTGCGGTGCAGTGTGGTGTGCTGTGGTTAAGGGTATGGATGGAGAGCTGCTGTAAGAGAGCATGTCAATGACCGTTCATTGGTGTTCTCTGTGCTCCTTTCCCTGACAGGTGCTAGCAGAAGCGAATAGTGCAGCATCGGAAGCTCTATCCAACATCCGTACAGTGCGCGCATTCTCAACGGAAGGCGTGGAGAGGGAGCGGTACGAGAGCAAGACCATGCCCGTCCATCTGTGTCTCCACCCCTCCCTCGCTTTCCCCCGTACCAGGTGCTAGCGGAGGCCAATAGCGCTGCCTCGGAGGCACTAGGCAACATCCGTACAGTGCGCGCATTCTCCACAGAGGGCGTGGAGAGGGAGCGGTACGAGAGCAAGAGCATGGCAGCCATGTCATCCCATCCCCCTGTTTCCTGCCGTCAACCGCATCCCTGTGTCCTCCCCCCCCCCTCTTCCCAGGTGCTAGCAGAGGCCAACAGTGCAGCATCCGAGGCTCTCTCCAACATCCGCACAGTGCGCGCGTTCTCCACAGAGGGTGTGGAGAGATAGCGGTACGAGAGCAAGACCATGGGCGTTCATCTGTGTCCCCACCCCTCCCTCGCTTTCCCCCGTACCAGGTGCTAGCAGAGGCCAATAGCGCGGCATCCGAAGCTCTGAGCAACATCCGCACAGTGAGCGCGTTCTCCACAGAGGGCGTGGAGAGGGAGCGGTACGAGAGCAAGACCATGGGCGTCCATCTGTGTCCCCACCCCTCCCTCGCTTTCCCCCCTACCAGGTGCTAGCAGAGGCCAACAGCGCGGCATCCGAGGCTCTCTCCAACATCCGCACAGTGCGCGCGTTCTCCACAGAGGGCGTGGGGAGGGAGCGGTACGAGAGCAAGACCATGGGCGTTCATCTGTGTCCCCACCCCTCCCTCGCTTTCCCCCCTACCAGGTGCTAGCAGAGGCCAACAGCGCGGCATCCGAGGCACTGAGCAACATCCGCACAGTGCGGGCGTTCTCCACAGAGGGCGTGGAGAGGGAGCGGTACGAGAGCAAGACCATGGCAGCCATGGCCAAGGGCGTGAGGGACGCCCTCGCCTACTCGGGTGCCGTCGCCATCAACAACTGGCTCGACCTGGGGGCTTCTGTACTTATCCTCTGGTGGGTATGGACTCTATTCTTCTGATTGTGTTGGTCTAGGCCCCCATTGGGCTCCTGCTGGCCGTGGTTGGGGCCTGCTCTGGCCGTATATGTGGTGATGTGTTTGGTCTGCCTCAAGTTCCTCTCCTCTCCGCCAATGGCTGGGTGGTGGTGGAGAGGGAGAGGTACGAGAGCAAGACGATGGCGGCCATGGCCAAGGGCGTGAGGGACGCCCTCGCCTACTCGGGTGCCGTCGCCATCAACAACTGGCTCGACCTGGGAGCCTCTGTGCTCATCCTCTGGTGGGTTGGTCTGCTGTGCTGGGAGTATGTGGAATGAATGTTGGGCGTACAGGGCTGTGATGGAGATGGAGGTGCACATGCGGCTGGGGCAGCTCATCGCCTTCCAGCTCTACTGAAACCTCCTCCAGTCAGGGTAACCTTTTGCCTCTCCCTCACTGCGTACCCCTGCCCTTTTTCCCACTGTCAAACCTTCAGGTACGGAGGAGTGTTGGTGATGGAGGGGCACATGCGCCTGGGTCAGCTGATCGCCTTCCAGCTCTACTGGAATTTAATCCAGTCAGGGTATCAGAGCATCATGTCGGTGCTCATGTCGCTCACCAAGGCCTCTGGCGCCGCTCAGAGGGTGCTCTCCCTCATCGACTCTCTCCCAGATATTGACCCTGATGCTGGCATGAAGGTAGGCGTCTGTGTGTGTGTACATATAGACAAGTTTTGAAGGGCCTCACACCTCACCAAGGCCTCTGGCGCCGCTCAGAGGGTGCTCTCGCTCATCGACTCACTGCCCGATATCGACCCCGATGCCAGCACCAAGGTGAGTGTATAGTGGGAGTCCAATCACCAGAAGCTAGTGTGTGGGCATCCAGTCGGGGTATCAGAGCATCATGTCCGTGCTCATGTCGCTCACCAAGGCCTCTGGCGCTGCTGAGAGGGTGCTCTCTCTCGCTGATCGACTCTCTTCCCGATATTGACCCTGACGCTGGCACCAAGGTAGGTGTAGGTTGGGAATTCAATCAGCAGCAGCCGCTTAGAGGGTGCTCTCCCTCATCGACTCTCTCCCAGATATTGACCCTGATGCCGGCACCAAGGTAGGGAGCGGGGGGGGGGATGACTGAGAGAGAGGGCGTGTATGAAAGAAATCACGAGAGAAAGAGGGAGGCTGAGGGAGCGTGGGAACGTTGTGAGCAGCAAGTGCAGGTGTGGGCGTCCAGTCAGGGTATCAGAGCATCATGCCGGTGCTCATGTCGCTCACCAAGGCCTCTGGCGCCGCTCAGAGGGTGCTCTCCCTCATCGACTCTCTCCCAGATATTGACCCTGATGCCGGCACCAAGGTATGTGTGTCCGTCCGTCTGTGTGTGCGTGAGAGAGAGAAGAAATTAGGAGTGTCTTCGAAAGGGTGAAAGTGAGTGCAAGAGTCTCAGTGCCCCTCTATTGCTGTGTGTGCTCTCCCTCAGCGACTCGCTGTTCGATATCGGGTCTCTGTCACTGGATGCCAGACATTATTGAGAATATTCAGATGTTTCATGCTGCAAGGGCAAGGTTTGCTGCAATTGGATAAATTTCGCCACCAAGTGTCGGCCGCTCGTTTGTTTGTTTGTTTTTTTTTTCTTCTTCTTCTTCTTTCTTTCTTTTCCGTGTGAATCTGTGTACGTTTTTTCCACCTGCAGGTGTCCACACTGCAGGGATCCATCCGCATGGAGGATGTTCACTTTCACTACCAGATGCCTGCAACTCTACACTCACCCTGCCTTGCACTCTGTTTTCCCCAATATCTATGTGCTGTTCAGGTGTCAACACTGCAAGGCTCCATCCGCATGGAGGATGTGCACTTCCACTATCAGATGCCTGCCAGACCCTAATCAACCTTCCATTCTGTTCCATGTCGTCCCGTGCACTCCGTTTCCTCCCCTATCGACCTCCAGGTGTCAACACTGCAGGGATCCATTCGCATGGAGGATGTGCACTTCCACTACCAGATGCGCCCCGACCACCCTGTGCTCAAAGGTACATTGCCGTTGCAGCACCTTGCCCTGGCAGTCCCCTGCCCTATTTCGATTGTGCCCTGTGTTGGTGTCACTACCAATTCTGTGCTGAATTTGAGTCAACTCGTAAGGCACTTTTACTACCAGCTGTGCCCAGACCACCCCTTTCTTCTGCCTTACCTTGTCCCTCTTTTACCTCCAACCAGGGGTATCCGTGCATGTAGATCCAGGCCAAATGCTGGCCCTGGTGGGTCGCAGTGGTGGGGGCAAGTCAACCGTCGTGCATCTGCTCATGCGATTCTCCAACCCTGTGCCTCGTTCTGTGGCGTCCCCCCTCTCACTTCCCTCCTTTCCACTGCCTTACTCTCTCCCGTACAAATAGGAGTATCCCTCCACGTGCATCCAGGGCAAGTGCTGGCCCTGGTGGGTCGCAGCGGCAGCGGCAAGTCCACTGTCGTGCATCTGTTCATGCAAATCCTGCAATTCCTTTTTGTGTAACCGTCCCTTGCTCTCCCTTACTCCCTCCTGCATACTCTTACCAGGTGTATCCCTCCATGTAGATCCAGGGCAAGTGCTCGCCCTGGTGGGTCGCAGTGGAGGTGGCAAGTCCACAGTCGTGCATCTGCTCATGCGCTTCTATGATCCCTTTTTGTGGCCCCACTCCCTCTCTCCCTCTCTCGTACTCGTTCGTTCGTTCCCCTACTCCCTTCAGGAGTGTCCCTCCACGTGGATCCAGGGCAAGTGCTGGCCCTGGTGGGTCGCAGTGGCGGTGGCAAGTCCACCGTCGTGCATCTCCTCATGCGATTCTACGATCCCGTGCAAGGCCGCATCGTGATGGACGGCCGAGATCTGTGCGAGCTGAATCTACGGTCGGTGCACGCGCACATGGGGCTGGTGGCGCAGGACACGCAGATGTGGGCATGCAGCATCGAGGAGAACATCGCATACGGCTTGCCTTCCTACACTCGAGCCGAAGTGGAAGAGGCTGCCAAGTAAGGCTTTCTGCAGCTTGTGTGTGTGTTTGGGGTGAGCTGTAGTGTGCGAATATGTGGGGCTAGTGGGGTCATCAGCACATGGGGCTAGTGGCGCAGGACACGCAGATGTGGGCATGCAGCATTGAGGAGAATATCGCGTATGGGCTGCCTTCCTACACTCGAGCAGAGGTCGAAGAAGCTGCAAAGTAAGAGTGTGTGCAAACTGTAGTGTGCGAATATGTGGGGCTAGTGGGGTCATCAGCACATGGGGCTAGTGGGGGCATCAGCACATGGGGCTGGTGACGCAGGACACGCAGATGTGGGCGTGCAGCATCGAGGAGAATATCGCGTATGGGCTGCCTTTCTATACTCGAGCCGAAGTGGAAGAAGCTGCCAAGTGAGTGTGTTCGTTGGTATGTGCAGCCAAGTAAGAAGTCCAAGCATCTCTCTCTCCCAGGCATGCCAATTCAATGCACATGATTTCATCAACAAATTTTCCGAGGGGTATGCCACGCGTCGGGCTTATGGAGGAGCGTTATGCTGAACTGAGTCGCCATGTGCTTCCCTCGCCCCCTTCCCTCTCAGGCACGCCAACGCGCATGATTTCATCACCACGTTCCCCGAGGGGTACGCCACGCGTCGGGCTTGTGGGAGTGCTTATTGCTGAATTGATTTCCTGCGTATTTCTCTCGCATCTCTTACTTGCAGGAACGCCAACGCACATGATTTCATCACCAAGTTCCCCGAGGGGTATGCCACGCGCGTGGGGGAGAGGGGAGTGCGGCTCTCAGGCGGCCAGAGGCAGGTGAGCGCAACACAGACCAGGAGAAACTAACAAAACACATGCTGGACCATGAATGAGGATTGGCAGCAGTGTGTGGAATGAAGTGAGACAAGGCTAGCTCAGTGAACCGTGAAGGGAAGGACTTGATAAATGTCATCTTTTTTTTTTTTTTTTTTTTTTTTTTTTGCTCGAAACTGTCACTTAACCAGTTGCACTATCTGCTCATCCCTTTCCTTGCAGCGCATAGCCATTGCCCGGATGCTCCTGCGCCGCCCGCGCGTGCTCCTATTGGACGAGGCCACGTCAGCATTAGACGCGGAGAGCGAGGCGCTGGTGCAGGGGGCGCTGGACCGGCTGATCGCGGAGGGCGGGCGCACCATCGTGCTCGTGGCTCACCGCCTGTCCACCGTGCGCAATGCTGACAGCATCTGCGTGCTGGAAGGCGGACGGGTGGCTGAGCATGGCACTCACGAGCAGCTTCTGGAAATACGTGAGTGGCTGGGTGGTTGGTTGGCAGGAGGGGAAACTTACTGGGTTTCAGGTTGCTGTGGTGCAGAGAGTGTGTGGCTCACTGGTTCTCTCTACAGCACTGCACAGTATGGGAGTGAGTGAGTGAGTGAGTGAGGCACGTGCAGCATGTGCACCGGCTGACAGCGGAGGGCGGGCGCACCATCGTGCTGGTGGCTCACCGCCTGTCCACCGTGCGCAATGCTGACAGCATCTTCGTTCTGGAAGGGGGGAGAGTGGCCGAGGATGGGACTCATGAGCAGCTGCTGGAAACACGTGAGTGGCTGGGTGCTGGGATGGCAGAAGCAGGTGTGCTTTCCCCCGTCCTGTGGTGCGGAGAATGTGAGCTTTTGTCTTCGTTCTTTGTGCACAGCACGGCACAGCACATGAGTGAGTGAGTGGGGTATATGGGGAGGGCAGGAGCAATATCGTGCTGGTGGCTCACTGGCTGTCCACCGTTCGCAATGCTGACAGCATCTGTGTGCTGGAAAGGGGGGCGGGTGGCTGAACACGGGACCCACGAGCAGCTGTTGGAAATACGTGAGTGGCGGGGTCCCCTGTGCCTATTTTTGAGTCGACTCAAAAATGGGAATACGTGAGTGGCGGGGTCCCCTGTGCAGGAGTGGTGGTACTACACTAGTGGCCAGCGCAGGACCCGAAGTTGTCGTCATCCCTCATTCTCATCTTTCGCTGTCTCCTTTGTTGTGTCCCTGTCCCTGACCTCTGTTCTGGTACTTTTTGTTGTCACCTGTGCATTCCTTGCAGCAAATGGAGTGTACGAGAGGTTGGTGCGACGGCAGTTGAGCAAGGCGGCCAACACCCTCGGGGGAATTGAGTCGTCAGCAGCAGCAGCTGACAAGCATGATCGTATTGACTCGTTGATAGAGGAAGTGCACTAAGGTGCACTGGTGTTTGCACAGCTGAATTGATATGATCACCTTAGCAGTCCTAGTGTAGCATCGCAGACATTGTAGGGAGAATCATTCATTGACAATGTCTTCATTAAGTGCAGTGCAGAACCCCCGCATACGGTACATGCAGAGTGTCAACTAAGACCGTGTTCCTACAGCCTCATATCAGGCAACCTTGTATCAGATCCACGGGAAGCTGATACGCACTGAAGCGCATCCAACCGCAGTCGAACACACTGAAACGTATTTCACCATGGGAAGCTGATACGAGGCGCGTGTGATACGAGGTGTGTGTGATACGAGGTGTAGGAACACGCTCTAAGGGGAGGAAATTACATCCTCAGCCTGTCCATGAACTTTCAGGTTGTAAACAAGATAGCTGTGAGGTTAGTCTGCAACATTTTCAAAATGGACTTACAATTCGTCACTGTCTAGATATTGTGTTGTCCTTTTTTTTAACCATTTTGCATAAATCCCATTTCAATTTTGATTTGATCCCCGTATGGGGAGGGGTGCGCCTTTCTCAGAGTTAGTGCAATACTGAGGCGACGCGCGCAGGGCCGACCAGCAAGCTGGCCATTGGCACCTGCCCCCGAAAGAAATTAATTTAATATCATGTGGACCGATGGTCCACGTATCAGATATTAAACTGATAAGAACAGATACTACACTTGATCTTAGCCAAAAGGCCGAGAATTCTCAAAAACACCCTGCAGCTCTCGACCGTCGCTAAAAGAATGTATCCAACCACAGAAATACCAATCCCCACTCATCCCCACAGCATACCAATCCCCACTCATCCCCACAGCAGGTGGCTGAACAGGGTGCTCCCAACGACACACCCACCATACTATCCAGACCCAACCCTCTTCCCTCTCCCACTCTCCTCACCTGCGACAAAATGGACACGTCCAGGCATTTGAGCCCTGTGTCCAGCGACCCCACCAGGTGGCTAAGGGGTCTGCTCCCATCAGCACACATGCACCATGGGATCCGGATTCGCCTCTCCCAATCCGGTTTCTAGTGCCACCCCACTTACTCACCTGAGACGAGATGGACACGTGCAGGCACTTGAGCCCTGTGTCCAGCGACCCCACCAGGTGGCGGAACGGTGTGCTACCCTTCACTTCACCACACAACCGCCCCGAGACTCAGATTCAACCCTCCAAACCCTCTCCCTCAGCCCCCACCCTCCACACACCTGAGACGAGATGGAGACGTCCAGGCACTTGAGCCCTGTGTCCAGCGACCCCACCAGGTGGCTGAACGTGGCGGTGGGCAGGTTGATGATGACGAGCGTGTGGTTGTGACAGAGGACCTCCAAGAAAGCGAAGTAGGCCCGCGCCAACTGCGGGGAGTGGGAGGGCAAAGAGTGGGGTGTATGGTTGGGAAGAGTGGGAAGAGAAGGTGGCTGAACGTGCTGTGTTCAGGTTGATGATGACGAGCGTGTGGTTGTGACAGAGAACCGCCAAGAAAGATGATTGAGTATGGTATGGTAAAAAAGTAAAGAATTGAATTCGAGGGTTCGAAGAAAATACCAAGGGACACGGATGGAGAAGCACACACGAGGGCTGCGAATAAACTTATACGAAGCCCAAGGTTTCATCAGAAGCTAAAAATGTTCAGTCCCCGGAAAATTACCATTCTAAAGCCCATAGTTTCAGGAGATTCAGGGAGACAGGTGGGTGGAGAGAGGCAGGCACACAAACCTTTCTGAATGCCATGATCTCTGGCAGAGGGATGGAGAGGCAGAGCTTGAGTGCCACATCGAGAGCATCAGGCAGAGCTGTGTCTCCGTACAGCTCCATCACTCCGAAATTGACGTAATTGCCCGCCAGGGCTGCAGAGAGGAGGGAGGGAGGGTGGGGAAAGCGAATGGTAAGTGAGGGGCAGGTGGGGGTTCAGGGGCATGAGGCAGGGCAGTGCCTCCATGCAGCTTCATCACTCCGAGATTGACATCATTTCCCGCCAGAGCTGCATTGAGAAGGAGGCAAGGCGGGTGGAAAAAATGGGAAAGATTGGGGAGAAGAGGGGAACAGGTGCATCGGCCAGAGCATTCTGGGTGCGGTGCAGGCCGGTGGGCATGGCCAGGGCGTGCATGTGTGTGTGGGTGCATGCTGGTAGTTGACCAGGCGTTGTAACACTCACTCACCTCTAGTCAACACTGTCAGTGCGATCCACACGCCCTTGTATTTCGCCGTGTAAGGGTGTGCGCCGGTGGGCATGGCCAGGGCATGGCAAGGCATGACCAGCACAGCAGGATACCATTCACCCAGCCCTCCTTACCTCTCGTGAGTACAGTAAGAGCGATCCACACGCCCTTGTATTTCGCCGTGTAAGGGTGTGCGCCGGTGGGCATGGCCAGGGCATGCTTGTGTGTGGGTGCACGCTGGTAACACTCACCCACCTCTAGTCAGCACAGTAAGAGCGATCCACACGCCCTTGTACTTGGCCGTGTACGGGTGTGCGCCTGTGGGCATGGCCAGGGCGTGCTTGCCATACGTCACCACCAGCTTGGAAGCTTCCCGGAAGAGCAGGATGCCATTCGGCGAGGACGAGTCAAAGGTGAGTCGCTGCGTCTTGTTGACCACAAATTCGGCAAAGAATTTGAGGAGCGGCGTGGTGACCGCGGGGGTGTCGGACCAGAACTGGGCGGTGCGCAGAATGAGCGGCATGTGGGCCGGGTACAGCCAGTCAAACAGCAGCCCAAACGTGCGCCGGCTGCCATGGGGTGGGGGGGGCGAGTGGGTCACAACGAACGCAGAAAAAAAGAGATGTGGGCGGGGTATAGCCAGTCAGAAGATCAGCCTGCATGTGAGGCGCTGCGTCTTGTTGACCACAAACTCGGCAAAGAATTTGAGGAGCGGCGTGGTGACCGCGGGGGTGTGGGACCAGAACTGGGCGGTGCGCAGAATGAGCGGCATGTGGGCCGGGTACAGCCAGTCAAACAGCAGCCCGAACGTGCGCCGACTGATAGGGGGATCATATGGGGGGGGGGGGGGGGTGGTGTGGGGGGGGTGGGTGTTGGGGGAAGAGCGGGTCAGTGCGGAAGGGGGAAAAGGGCATGTGGGCGGGGTAAGCCAGTCAAACAGCAGCCCGAACGTGCGCCGGCTGATAGAGGGGTTCAAATGGGTGTGGGAGGGGAGGGGAGGGGGTTGCGGTGGGGGAAGAGCGGGTGAAGGCAGAAGGAGAATAAGGGCATGTGGGCGTGGTAGATTCGGCCAAGGAGCATCCCAAAGGTGCGACGGGTGATGGGGGTCATAGCACGGAGGCGGGAGGGAAGGGAAAAGGGGGTAAAGAGGAGAGATGATTTAGAGCACGTGATGGATGGAATAAAATATAGATGGTCACTTGATGCAGCAACAATTACTCGACGATAAGACAACAGCTGATAATGCTAGTACCTACCTGTTAGTGGCCATGGTGATTCCTCTCAAGTCTCTGAAGAGGCCGATGAGGGCAAACTCGACCGGCTCTGTACGACTTTGAGTGGACTCAAAAGTAAGGTGATAGCAGTACTACCTAGTACCTACTACCTACCTGTTAGTGGCCATGGTGATTCCTCTCAAGTCTCTGAAGAGGCTGATAAGGGCAAACTTGACCGGCTCTGTGCGGAAGGATGCGTCGGGCATTGACTCCAGCTTCACAAACACCTGAGAGGTGAGGAGTGGTGAGGGGTGGAGAGGGGTGATGATGGGTGATGGGGGGTAATGAGGGGTGGTGAATGGTGATGAGGGGTGGGGAGGGGGTTGGAGAGAGGAGTGAGGAACGGTGCAGGAAATCCAGGCAATTCAGAAAGCAAACTCGACTGGTTCCGTGCGGAAGGATGCGACTTGCATCGACTCCAGCTTCACAAACCCGAAACCCCAAACTTCTGGGGCGAGTCTTCCATGAGGAGCAGGCGAGTGAGAGTGAAGCAGAAGATGGTGGGCAATTGCCCTTTACCTTACCTTACCCCTGCTAAGCTGTGAGCCGGTGACAGCCCAGCGCCTTACCAGCTGCAGCGGAGCCACAAAGGCTTCGAACTTCTGGGGCAAGAGCAGGCGCGTGAGATTCGAGTAAAATATGGTGCAGTGCGGTACAGTTTCGCCTACCAACAACATACCAGCTGCAGCGGAGCCACAAAGGCTTCGAACTTCTGGGGCAAGAGCAGGCGCGTGAGATTCGAGTAAAATATGGTGCAGTGCGGTACAGTTTCGCCTACCAACAACATACCAGCTGCAGAGGAGCCACAAAGGCTTTGAACTTCTGGGGCAAGAGCAGGCGAGTGAGATTCGAGTAGATGATGGTGCAGTGCGGTGCAGTTTCGCCTGCTTGCTATGATGCTTCCAACCAACAACGTACCAGCTGCAGCGGAGCCACAAAGGCTTTGAACTTCTGAGGCGAGTCTTCCATGAATAGGAGGCGGGTGAGAGTGAAGTAGAAGATGGTGCGGTTGCGCGTGCTGCTGGGCTCGTCCAGGAACGGAAAGTGCTCGCTCTGCCAATCACAGCAGGACACGTGGCAGCATGGAGAAGAAAGAGGAGGTGTGATGTTGGCTGTTTCTGACCCGGCAGCTCCTACTGACAACCAAGAGCTCTAAACATTAAACCCTGAATCCTGAAGACGGAAGACGGAAGGTCCTTCCCCCACTAGCTTCCCCTACCCTCCTCCAATATCCCCCCCCCTCATTGTAAGTCCATCCAATAATAGGTCGCCCACAACACCCCTTCTATCGCCCCCACCCACTTACTTCCTTTATCCGCTTTCCCCCCCTTCCCATCCCAATCCCTGCCTGCCCCTTTTCGCCCTCAAAGAACTCAGCAGCCCAAAGCTCGTAAGAGCTTACCGTGTGGTTGGCTAGAATGAAATTGACAGAGTCCAGCTTCAGCAACAACTTGCCACTCATGTAGCTGCGTGAAAGAAGTAGTGTTTTGAGACGCCTCAAAAGAGCTTACCGTGTGGTTGGCTAGAATGAAATTGACAGAGTCCAGCTTCAGCAACAACTTGCCACTCATGTAGCTGATACAGGGAGGTGGGAGTCAGACGGACGAGAGAAGAAAAGCATTGGTGGCGGGTGGAGCATAAGCGGGATGGAAGAGAAGGGGGAACGTGACAGGTGGATGGGTGGGAGGGAGGGAGTTGATAGGGATAAGGACAGAGGGAAGGTGAAAAGGATGGAAGGTTTGGAGGAATTGCATGATATCAACTAACCAACTACTTGTCTAACTTCTGAAAACTCTACCCCGGTGAACGCTAGCCCCCCAATACTCACCCTCCTGCCAGCTCTTGGAAGAGGTTCAACGTTTGTTCAATGACGTCCTCGCTCTGATACCAGTGGAGGGAGAGGGGGTGGGGAGATTTTTACAATGAAGAAAAAAAAAAAACAAAACAAAAAAAGAGAAGTGGGGCGGAAGAAGTGACAGCACAATTGAAAATGGGAGAGGGGATGGACAGGGAGGGAGATAATAAAGCTCGGCAATGAGAAAATACGCCCAAGATTCCTACCTTGGTGTAGCACTTGAGGTTGGTGGCTATTTTCGCCACAATCACATTGAGCACCATAAGGTGATCTTGCAAGCCCAGCAGGTCTGCCAGGCGCGCATAGAGGATCTGTGGGGGAGAGAAAGGAGGATAGGGAAGAGATGAGTGGGGGGTGGAGAGAGTGGGAGCATGGGAAGCGATGGAGGAAGGATGAGACTGCATAAAGCACCATGAGGTGACCTTGCAGGCCCGGGAGGGAGGTCTGCCAGGCGGGCATGGAGAGGATATGCGGAGGGGCGAGGGGGGTGGGGAAGGGAGGAAGCTGAGTGAGTCACCTGTGATTTGAATCAAGACCAGGGTTAGGTGAATCACCTGAGGGCTTGGAGGTGTCTATGCATGTCATACGCATGTCATCTATTCTCAGCATGTCACCTTGGCACCCAGACAGGGCAGGATGGTGTCCGATGGTGTCCACCTTGGAAGTGTGCATGACCCGGTCGGTCGCGCACATAGCGACCACCATCAATCAGGTACACACTACACCAGGCGTGCTACCTGTGCATGCATGTCACCTTGGCACCCAGGCATGGCTCAATGGTGTCCACCTTGGAGGCGTGCATGGCCTGCCTGGTCGCCCGCGTAGCGACTATCTATCAGGCATGGCGTGCTACAGTGGGCGTGCTACAGCCATGCTGCCTGTGCCACAACCTAACCTACGTATGACCGGTCACCTTGGCACCCAGACATGGCTCAATGGGGTCCACCTTGGAGGCGTGCATGGCCTGGCCTGGTCGCCCACGCAGCGACACAGCGACCAGCAAACGAGCTACCTTGAAGGCGCGCATGGCCTGGTCGCCCACGCCAATATTAAACGTGTGCTACAGCCGTATAGCCTGTGCAACAACCAAACCTAGCCATGCATGTCACCTTGGCACCCAGGCATGGCTCAACGGTGTCCACCTTGGAGGCGTGCATGGCCTGGTCGCCCACGTAGACGCGGCGGAAGTTCTGAAAGAAGGAGAGCACCGCGAGATCCAACCGCTGCTTGCTGCGCTCGTCGTAGCGCTGAGAACCAGAGGTAGAAAGAAGAGGAAATGCAGGGAAGGCAGGGAATGAAAGGGGAATAGGAAGAGATGGTTTAGTTCTGAAAGCGGGAGAGCACCACGAGGTCCAACCGCTGCTTGCTGCGCTCGTCGTAGCGCTGAAGGAGAGAGGGAGAGAGGGAGAGAGGGAGAGAAGGGCCAAGAAGATGGCCTGCCACTTCAGCCAACGCTGGTCCGTGGCCCTCCAGCGCTCCCAGGCGAATGCCCTGCACACCAAGGCCAGGGCTGGGATTGAGGCAGCACACCCCCAGATGGCAGCGGACCCATGGCCTCTGCACCTAGGGGACATCCTCCACACGCTGGAGGGGTAGAAGGGCACTAAGGGGGGGGGGGGAGAGGGTCAGAGGGATGGGTTAATGGGTCGGAAGGTCTAAGGGAACCACGAGTCACACTGCATGTCTGTACCCCCTGCTGAATTAATACAAAGGACCATTTGAGAGGGAGAGAAGGAAGTAAGCGCAGGTAACGAAGAGGAATAGGAAGAGATTGTTGAGAAGGAAGAGAAGGAGGTAAGTGCAGGCAGGCAGGCAGCACATGCACCTGCCCTGCTCACCTGCCCTGCCCACAGGTGTCCTGCCCTGCTCACCTGTGCGTGTAAACCCGTGTCTGTGACTTGAATGAGTTGGAACACCCTCGCTGCCAGCTCCCCATCGATCAACTCCTGGGAGTCCCCACTGTGGGAATTAGCGGAGTCGAGAGAGCAAGGAAATGAGTGGATGAGTGAGTGGGTGAGTTTACTAAGGCGCCTCATCAATAGCCCAGTGTCTGTGACTTGAATGAGTTGGAACACCCTCGCTGCCAGCTCCCCATCGATCAACTCCTGGGAGTCGCCACTGTGGGAATTAGCGGAGTCGAGAGAGCAAGGAAATGAGTGGATGAGTGAGTGGGTGAGTTTACTAAGGCGCCTCATGAATAGCCCAGTGTCTGTGACTTGAATGAGTTGGAACACCCTCGCTGCCAGCTCCCCATCGATCAACTCCTGGGAGTCCCCACTGCGGGAATCAACGGAGTCAAGCAGGGGCGATAGACTGAGTGTGAGTGAACAAGTGAGCGAATGAGTGATAGAGTGGGTGAGTGAATGAGCACAAGAGTGAGTGAGGAAGGGAATAAGAGAAGACAAATAGATTGGTAGCGAGCGAGTGAGTGCGTGAGTGAGTGAGTGGGTGAGTGAGCGAGTGAGAGAGTGAGTGAGGAAGTGAGTGAGAGAGTGAGTGAGGGAGCACCTGCTGGAGCTGAGGCGGCCCCTGACAATGGCGCCAACGATATGCACAATCCATGTCAGCTGAGGCGCTTCAGAGCTTGAGGCGACTCAAAACTTGAGGCGTGTCAAAAGTGAGACAGTGAGTGAGAGTGACAGCGTGAGTGAGGGAGCGAGTGAGGGAGTGAGTGAGGGAGCGAGTGAGGGAGCACCTGCTGGAGCTGAGTCGGCCCCTGACAATGGCGCCTATGATGTGCACAATCCACGTCAGCTGGCTCTCCATCACCTGTAGCGCTGCTTGGCTCGTGTTGCTCGCCGCTACAGCCGGCTGCCACCGCGCCGCCTCCTGGGATAATTATGAGAGGGGAGGAAGAGGGCTCACTATGACTGCATGATGGGCTTTAGATGACTGATGATGAACTTGCTGAAACACGCAGGCACTTTGCCGGCAAACTCAAGTTCTTCTGTTATGTGGGTGGGTGGGAGGGGGGTGGGACATGGACTCACCGCATATGACTGCATGATGGGCGTTAAATGACTGACTGAGAAACAAGGAACAAGGAACACGGACGCGAGGTCCACGAGAGCAGCAACACAGAGGTTCGTTAGCACTAGGAGCAACACCTCGTAGTGCTGACGCAGTAAGCCTGTGTGATGGGGGGGACTCACTGTGTATGACTGCATGATGGGCTCTAGATGGCTGATGATGAACTTGCTGGTCCGGTCAAACTGCACAGAATGGGAAACAGAAAGAGAAAGGCACACGGATACGGAAAGTTACTTAGTTATGGTGAAATCACAGCCGCACGAATCACACATGTACACATCTGATAGGACAAGCTTTTACAAGTGAATACCTGGAACCTACAAAGAGGGAAGGTTGACCACTTGGTCTCAACACTGCTTATTGTTATCCAGTATATGTGCACACACGCACACACACATGGGTTGAAGGGAAAGACAGCAGCACACGTGCATGCATACCTGGAACCTGCAGAGGTAGGGCAGGTTGTACAGCTGGTCCTGTAGCCGCTCGTGCATGAGTAGGAGCTGAAGCATACAGCAAGACCCACACACTGGCACACACATACCTGAAGGGAGAACACAACAACACGTGCACTCATGCATACCTGGAACCGGCAGAGGTAGGGCAGGTTGTCTAGCTGGTCCTGTAGCTGCTCGTCGTTGTCCAGCGGGTCCTCTGATAGGTTGTTCTGAAGCACGGCCTATATGGGGGATAAAACAAGCAACAGAATACTAAATAGTAGAAATACAAAAGAGGAACAGGCTTGCGCCCTATGCTGCTATGCACCAAGGGGTCTGGAATCTGAGGCACCATGCACCATGCACCTTGAACCATGCACCCGTGCACCACATTTACCCACCAAAAAAAAACAAAACAAAAACAAAATTCAACCTGAACGAAGTCGAGGCGGGATGTGATGTAGGCCTCTGTAATCTGAGGCACAAAGTTGTCAAGCAGGCTGGGGCAGTCGCTCCTAGCTCCATGCACCATGCACCATCCACCATGCACTATCCACCATTCTAAGAACACGGTACCGACCTGAACGGAGTCGAGGCGGGATGTGATGTAGGCCTCTGTAATCTGAGGCACAAAGTTGTCGAGCAGGCTGGGGCAGTCGCTCTTGGTGTAGGCCATTGATGACACCAGGCGCGACCAGAGGCCTAGAAGAAAATACACACTGCCGCTCGCCCACTGGTGGGGTGGGGACGGGGGGGATATGCAGGAGGAGAACAGAGAACAAGGGGTGAAGGGGAAGAGCAGGGAGCAAGGGGAAAGGAGGGGGGTTATGGGCGCACGTCTCTGTTTCATGCAGAACTGGGCTGCTATAAAGCAGGCTGGGGCAGTGGCTCTTGGTGTAGGCCCTCTCACCCACCCACCCGTGACACACGGCACAGCAAACAGCTACCCCACCCAAACCAACCGCACCGAACCCCTCAACCCCACCCAACCCAACCCACCCAGAGGAAGCACCTGCCAGGACTGCAGCGAGGTGATGGTGAACTGCGCCACGAGCTGCACCCACTCGGCGTAGTTCTCGGCATTCACCAGCTCCGTGAGCTGGTAGTTGGTCTTGAGGCGGCCCAGCAGGCGGCCAACCCAACCCACCCACGCACCTGCCAGGACTGCAGAGACGTAATCGTAAACTCCGCCACCAGCTGCACCCACTCGGCATAGTTGTCTGCATTCACCAGCTCCGTGAGCTGGTAGTTGGTCTTGAGGCGGCCCAGCAGGCGCACTTAACAGCGCACCCACAAGGCCCCTGGACAGCAGACCGGACTGGAAAGGAGAGGAGAGGAGAGGAGAAGAGAGGAGAACACCCACGCACCTGCCAGGACTGGAGCGAGGTGATGGTGAATTCAGCCACGAGCTGCACCCACTCGGCATAGTTGTCTGCGTTCACCAGCTCCGCGAGCTGGTAGCTGGTCTTGAGGCGGCCTAGCAGGCGGCCAACCCAACCCACCCACGCACCTGCCAGGACTGCAGAGACGTAATCGTAAACTCCGCCACCAGCTGCACCCACTCGGCATAGTTGTCTGCATTCACCAGCTCCGCGAGCTGGTAGTTGGTCTTGAGGCGGCCCAGCAGGCGGCAGTACTCGTGGTAGTTGTCGTGCTGCGACAGGCCCTGCTTGGACCGCAGGATCTCCGTGGAGCCGTTCATGAGGTGCGAGAGGAACTTGAGGCGCTCTGCTTCCCCTGTGAAGAGCGACCGGCGGACGGAAGCTAGGCGAACCAGACATTCCAAGGCCTGGTTGGCAGGGGAGGGAGGAAAGAAAGAGGAGGGCGGGTCAGGAGCAGCAGGATCTCTGTGGAGCCGTTCATGATGTGCGAGAGGAACTTGAGGCGCTCTGCTTCCCCTGTGAAGAGCGACCGGCGGACGGAAGCTAGGCGAACCAGACATTACAAGGCCTGGTTGGCAGGGGAGGGAGGAAAGAAAGAGGAGGGCGGGTCAGGAGCAGCAGGATCTCTGTGGAGCCGTTCATGAGGTGCGAGAGGAACTTGAGGCGCTCTGCCTCGCCTGTGAAGAGGGAGCGGCGCACAGAGGCTAGCCGAACAAGGCACTCCAGGGCCTGGAACGAGTGGGGAGGGACGAAGTAGAAAGGGAGCGGCGTGGGAGGGGTGAAGGTGGGGGGAAACGGGCAAGCTAGAGGCACCAGGCACGTCAAGAAATGTGGAGCGGGGAGAGATGGGGGGAGGGGGCACAGCAGGGACAGCGGGAGGGGGGTGGAGATATGGTTGGGTATCTATGGGGTCTATGAGTTCACGGTGAACTGTTCACCTGGTTGGAGAGCGGGGGCTTGGTGGCGGCATAGTGGTCAAAGAAGAGCTGCATGGTGGCCGTGTCCTCCAGCACTGCCCTCTCTCCCCTCTCACTCCATTTGATGCCCACCTGCTTGGAAAGCTGAGGCTAGGACGTCACCTGGTTGGAGAGCGGGGGCTTTAAATTCACCTGGTTGGAGAGCGGGGGCTTTAAATTCACCTGGTTTGAAAGCGGGGGCTTGGTGGCGGCATAGTAGTCAAAGAAGAGCTGCATGGTGGCCGTGTCCTCCAGCACTGCCCTCTCTCCCCTCTCACTCCATTTGATGCCCACCTGCTTGGAAAGCTGAGGCTAGGACGTCACCTGGTTGGAGAGCGGGGGCTTTAAATTCACCTGGTTGGAGAGCGGGGGCTTTAAATTCACCTGGTTGGAGAGCGGGGGCTTTAAATTCACCTGGTTTGAAAGCGGGGGCTTGGTGGCGGCATAGTAGTCAAAGAAGAGCTGCATGGTGGCCGTGTCCTCCAGCACTGCCCTCTCTCCCCTCTCACTCCATTTGATGCCCACCTGCTTGGAAAGCTGAGGCTAGGACGTCACCTGGTTGGAGAGCGGGGGCTTTAAATTCACCTGGTTGGAGAGCGGGGGCTTTAAATTCACCTGGTTGGAGAGCGGGGGCTTTAAATTCACCTGGTTTGAAAGCGGGGGCTTGGTGGCGGCATAGTAGTCAAAGAAGAGCTGCATGGTGGCCGTGTCCTCCAGCACTGCCCTCTCTCCCCTCTCACTCCATTTGATGCCCACCTGCTTGGAAAGCTGAGGCTAGGACGTCACCTGGTTGGAGAGCGGGGGCTTTAAATTCACCTGGTTGGAGAGCGGGGGCTTTAAATTCACCTGGTTGGAGAGCGGGGGCTTTAAATTCACCTGGTTTGAAAGCGGGGGCTTGGTGGCGGCATAGTAGTCAAAGAAGAGCTGCATGGTGGCCGTGTCCTCCAGCACTGCCCTCTCTCCCCTCTCACTCCATTTGATGCCCACCTGCTTGGAAAGCTGAGGCTAGGACGTCACCTGGTTGGAGAGCGGGGGCTTTAAATTCACCTGGTTGGAGAGCGGGGGCTTTAAATTCACCTGGTTGGAGAGCGGGGGCTTTAAATTCACCTGGTTTGAAAGCGGGGGCTTGGTGGCGGCATAGTAGTCAAAGAAGAGCTGCATGGTGGCCGTGTCCTCCAGCACTGCCCTCCACGAGGAAGGCACCTGGATGGTTCCCAGCTCCTCCGAGCTCTCGTCCAATGACGTCCCGACGAAGTCGAAAGAGAGGCAGCGCAGCGCCAGGGAGACCGCTTCTGCCCTCAGCTTGTAGTCCGCTGGAGGGAAGGAGGAAGCGGTAGGGGTAGGAGGGGTCGGGTTGAGGAAGAGATGGGGAAGGCACCTGGATGGTTCCCAGGTCCTCCGAGCTCTCGTCCAATGATGTCCCGACGAAGTCGAAGGAGAGGCAGCGCAGAGCGAGAGAAACTGCTTCGGCCCTCAACTTGTCGTCAGCTGGAGGGGAAGAGGTGAGGGGGAAGAGAAGTGAGGAGCCCGGGGGAGGGAGGTGGGAGTGAAGTCGAGGGACAGGCAGCGCAGCGCCAGGGAGACAGCCTCCGCCCTCGGCTTGTCGTCAGCTGGAGGGAAAAAGGGTGGGTATAGGTTGGTTTAGGGGGGAAGAAGGGCAAGGGAGCGCAGAGGAAGGGAGGTGGGAGTGAAGTCGAGGGACAGGCAGCGCAGCGCCAGGGAGACAGCCTCCGCCCTCGGCTTGTCGTCAGCTGGAGAGAGGGAAGTGGGGGTTTGGGTTGAGGGACAGAAGGGCACGGCGTGGGGATGTTAAGCAAGGAGGTAAGTATGAAGTTGATCAACAGGCAAGGCTATGCATGAGCTTGAGTTCAGCACCATGACGGACTTGATTTGCAGATTGCACCGAGCAGCACTCACCGTCGGACTGCAGCTGGCGGAGGCTGGTGAGGGAGATCTGGAAGATGGCGAATAGCGCCAGGTCTCGGCATTTCCAGAGCTTGATTAGGCAGAACAGCCGAGCCGTGCAGCAGTCACCAATGTAGGTAGCACCGAGCAGCACTCACCGTCCGACTGCAGCTGGCGGAGGCTGGTGAGGGAGATTTGGAAGGTGGCGAATAGCGCCAGGTCTCGGCATTTCCAGAGCTTGATTAGGCAGAACAGCCGAGCCGTGCAGCAGTCACCAATGTAGGTAGCACCGAGCAGCACTCACCGTCCGACTGCAGCTGGCGGAGGCTGGTGAGGGAGATTTGGAAGGTGGCGAATAGCGCCAGGTCTCGGCATTTCCAGAGCTTGATTAGGCAGAACAGCCGAGCCGTGCAGCAGTCACCAATGTAGGTAGCACCGAGCAGCACTCACCGTCGGATTGCAGCTGCCGCAGGCTGGTGAGGGAGATTTGGAAAATGGCGAATAGCGCCAGGTCTCGGAAGGAGCAGGCTGTCTTGCGATGAAAGGTGAGTGACCGGCCTGGACTAGGCTGCACGCAGGTAGGTAAGAGGGTGAGGGGAGAAACGCAGGGGGATGGGGCAGAGGAGGGGTTGAAAAAGAGTGGATCAGGTCCCGGAAGGAGCAGGCTGTCTTGCGGTGGAAGGTGAGTGAGCGGTCTGGACTAGGCTGCAAGCATGTAGGAAGGTAGGGGGTGAGGGGGGAAACGCAGGGGAGCGAGAGGTAATTTGACAGAAAAAGGGTTGAAAAGGCAAGTCATGCAAGGAGCAGGCTGTCTTATGATGACTCAGCCTGTCATGCCTGGCTCCAAATAGACTCGGCAAGTTGGCATGTAAGACATTTGAGATGGCATTATGGAAAACCATCCACCCACGCACGCACCTGGTTCATCTCTGCAACCAGCTGGTTGAAAATCTTGAGCCCTAGGAAGAAATGCTCCGCTGTGCCCTGCATGCCATGCCATGCCATGCCATGCCATGCCATGCCATGCCATGCAAAAAAAAACACATACACAAGCAATGCACCGCAATGCAATGCACGGTTGGTGGGGGATGGCAGCGAGGGAGCACAAAGTGAGGGGGAAGGTGCACATGCACAGCAGCGCTACGCCATTGAACGCAATGCAATGCCACGCAAAATACGCACCCGCAATCCCTGTAGAAGCACATGCACGCACACCTGTGAGCACATGCACCCACCTGCGCAAGGAACTTGGTGCATTCATCCACGATGTCTCTGAACCGCTCATCGTCGTACCACCCCAGCTTGGAGATCCGACACAGCACAGAAGCTGCACTAGAGACGCCTGGTTCGACGTCAGATGTACCTGTATACTCTCGCCTTGAAAACCACACTCACCTGCAATCCCACACCCACCTGCGCGAGGAACTTGGTGCATTCATCCACGATGTCTCTGAACCGCTCATTCTCGTACCACCCCAGCTTGGAAATTCGGCACAGCAGCTGCACTAGCGACGCCTGGTTCGACGTCAGATGTACCTGTATACTCTCGCATCGAAAACCACACTCACCTGCAATCCCACACGCACCTGCGCGAGGAACTTGGTGCATTCATCCACGATGTCTCTGAACCGCTCATCGTCGTACCACCCCAGCTAAAAACTCCGGCACAAGTGCTGAACTACATCACCACTTTTCAGCCATCGGAATCAGCTCCTGTTATTAGCAGTGTGTTGTACATGCACGCACCTGCGCGAGGAACTTGGTGCATTCGTCCACGATGTCTCTGAACCGCTCATCGTCGTACCACCCCAGCTTGGAGATCCGACACAGCAGCTGCACTAGAGACGCCGTCACAAAGGACTCCGCCTTGGGACCCTTGGTGGCTAGGAAGGACACCACGTAGTTGCCTGCAGGGAGGGGCAAACCCCACAATCCAGGAAGTAGGAAAGTATTTTTTAGCAAAAGTATGGAAATAACGGCACTGCAGTAGAGACGGTGTCCCAAAGGAATGCACCTTGGGAACGTTGGTGGCCAGGAAGGAAACAATGTAGTTGCCTGGAGGGGAACGCATGCACAGGTAGGGAGAGGAGACGGAAAGGGATACAGAATTGCCTGGAGCTTCGAGCAACGGCAATGCCTGGGAGTCATGCAACTGCACGGAGTGACTGCTTTGGGTGACGTGTTGTGAGGCGAGGAGCCAAGGTTCAAATGCGCACTACGATGCAGCTTATGTTACTCTATTGAATGCGCAATTCCAAAACAATCTCAAGGCCAATGCGCAAAGCCAGGGGTATTTCGAGGTTAAATTGATATACAACGGCAATCCCAAGGCTGATGACGTATAGTGAAGGACATGAGAGACTCAGGCTTTCTGTTCAGTGAACCTCGCGGTGATGCCGTTGCAAAACGCATTAAAGAATTCAATCTGGACCCGCGTAGGATGTGCAACGACGGACACCAAATCTCAAACATCAAGCATCAAGCATCAAGCCTTGCGAAATCCCTATAACAAGTACCGAATCTTACGTATATCGAGTCGTAGTTGCACCGGCAGCGTGTGGTCCGTGACCTGCTTCACGAGGCTCGAGCTGGCGAGCACTTGCGCGTAGGGCGAGGAGGAGTTATCGAGGATGTATTGGCATTGCGTGATGTACTCCGTGCTTGTCGAGAAGCACAATAGGGTTTGCTCCGCGTGCGATCGCTCCGCCGGATCCTGCGAATTGTACAGCCGCTCGCACAACCCCTCCAGATGTGCGAGGCTCTCCATCGCCTCGCTCTGATACAATCGCCGACGTTATAGTCACCGAACCTATAATCACTCGTTTTTCAGCCACCTACCCGAAAGAATCGCCCGCCCTACAGTCACGAGCCGTACAATCACACACGTTCGATCGGTCTCCTAGATGTTGGCAAGTGACAAGCAGTCCCACGAACCACGAATGCCAGACTCGTTGCGCCTATATGTTCTAGATAAGATGCGTTAAACTGTGGCTTCCGTACAAATCGAAGCCCATATTCCAGCAAATCTGATGGTCGACAGTTCGGCAATGGCTGCTGATACCTCTCCACTCTTCTGAAAACCGCAGATCTTCCACCCCACACGACCACGAATTCAACTAGACCATCTCGGACTGTCGATCAATAACGGGCTTCTACCAGTAAGCGCTTGTTCCCTGGCTAGCTCGACGAGTCGGCTCGGCAGACGAGGACAAAGTGGCCTGGCCAGGCTCTGCCCAGTCTAGAGACGTAGGCTTGCGAAGACTAAAAGCTAGACTGTGGGCGAGGCGACGGACCAATAGTGCTGGTTCAGAATGTCTGACTGGATTCGCTGATAGGCATACCTTCTACAGTGGTGATTTGGAAGCAGATTCAAGGACAGTCACGTGGTTGCCTGGAAGGATTCAGTCGCGCAAAAGCTGCCACGAGCAGGGGAGCTCGAGTTGCGACGAACGAAGGCGAAATTGTCACGCAAGGGTAACCACTTTCGCGAGAGCTTCTATGCCAGCGACAGGTGAAGTTGCGGACATTGCGAAGCGATACAGAAATTAGACTTAGTAATTTCGCTTATAGGCTTATTACATCCGACGTGTTCTCCTTTCAATTAGCTTGAATAAGAGCGTGCATGCATATATGCTAATGGAACTCCTTGTTACAAGGAACACCGAGCAATAAAAAGGGAAGGAATCTAAACCCAAGGGCCTACGCACTTGCAGCCACCGTGTGGGTGGGAAAAAGGCACATGAATTAGATTCATGGCCAAACAAGACACAAGGCTCTTGAGAAAAACCATCCAGTGATTACAAACGTAGTAATACGATCCATTAAAACCGGGGTGCACATTCAGCTGAATGTGCATCAAAGGTTATCCCTTGACTGAGTGGGTTACGAGGTGTGCTTTCAACCCCTTCAAGTCGAAATTCGTTTCCCCCCTCCCCCGCAATTTCGTTTCCCCACGCCCCCGCAATTTCATTTCCCCCTCCCCGTCGAAATTCGTTTCCCCCCTCCCCCGCAATTTTGTTTCCCCCCTCCCCCGCAATTTCGTTTCCCCCCCCTCCCGCCAATCTGTTTCATCCCTCCCGCCATTCGGTTTCACCCACTCCCGCCATTTCACCCCCTCCCGCCACCTACGAAATGCCCGAAGCTCTAGCGGAATCATTTTTTTGTCGCCCCTTGTGAGCCAATCACTGTTTTTCTCCAAACCCCCTTCCCAACATCTCAAGCCGAACCGCGTTGAATGTGCACCCTGGTTTTAAGATGCATTCACAATTGAGCTGAGCATCTGCAAACAGGAGGAATGAGAACGGAACAACAGTCAGCAAACTGTAGTACACGGGAAGCTGTTGACATACGAAAATACCCTAAAAGTCTCGAGCAAAATAATCACACTAACTCACCTCCATCTCAGCATGTATCGCCTGGAGCATATCTGACTCGGAGAAGCTCGCTGGCATGTCAGCAAACATGCCATTGTGGGAGAGAGACGAGAACATCGCCTCCTCGCTTTGGAACTCTGCAGCTGCCAAAGGCTTCTGATCATCGAAGGAAGTCAAAGGAAACTCGAAAATACGCCCATTCCCCGCAACCACAGCTTCAAGTGAACCATTGGAAATAATATTAGCCAACCTTGCATCCTCGGTTGTGTTCAATGCACCCCATGGATCGCCTGAACCAGCATCAAACGTCTCCTGGGGCTCGGTCTGACTGTAATCCAGGTTCTGAAGTGGTGTATGCCTGTCATTATTAGAACCGCGAGCGGATGAAAACGCCTCCAACAGCATCATGTCAGGACGCTGAGACATCACTTGCTGCTGTCCCTTCTCCTGCTGGACCTGCGGCATCATCTGCTGCTGCTGCTGCTGCTGCTGCTGCTGCTGCTGCTGCTGCTGCTGCTGCTGCTGGTGCTGTTGCAGCTTGATGTTCAAAGCCTGCTGCTGGGACTGGTACACCCGCTGCTGCTGGATCTGCGTCTCTCGGCTCTCCCTGCTCGCTGACTCCACCTGCAACGTTTTCTGAAGGCACCTGGCGTTGCCCTGTGGCCTCCACGTGTGGGAGATAACAGGCGCTGGTGCTGCTGATGCCATGGAAGCTTGGCGATGATTGGCGGTAGCAGGGGAGGTGAGAAGAGCAGTGAAGGAGGAGCTGCGAAGAGAAGCGAAAGAATCATCGCCGCATATGCCGGAAGCTCCTGCGCCTCCACCGCCACCTCCCTCCACTCCACCACCTCCGCCCGTGAAAGTACGTCCACTTACAGCGGAACCGACAGGAAGAACGGAGGATGGCACAACAGCTTCAGCAGAAGCATCAGCAGAGGGCAGGCCTGTGCAGACTGAACTGACATCAAACGAAGGCATGCGCGCAACTGGAGCGAGGTGGCCGTTACCTTGGCCACCATCAGCAGCAACGAACGATGCATTGGGAGACGGGCAACGGCCAGATGAGGAAAGAGAAGACCGACGCGTAATGAACGGCTCACTTGCAGCAGAGAAGGCTGCGGCCACGTCTGACGGAGAGGAGCAACCGGAGGGAGCAGAAGAGCGAGGAGGAGAGCCGACCGCAGCAGGAGCGGATGCTGCTGCGGTGAGAGACGACGACGGTGAGGACTTGGCGAGTTTCCGCACGTTAGCGAGGAGGGGAAGATCGGCGACTGATGCGAAGTCTGGCTGCTGCGTCAGGCGAAGGGCTTGCGCGAGGAGCGAGCCAGGCTGGAGAGCCAATCGCGACCTGGTGAAGAGGGCAGAGCGGGATCGGCGAAGGCAAGCGAAGCAAACCGTCAGGAACAGAGAGATGTGAGTTTACGTCAGGTGTATCAGGAAAGCGGGAGGAAACGCGTCAAGGATTCAGATGATGCGATCGGTGCTGTTGCGTTCCGCGAGCGTTACTCACTTGAGATTGGCGAGCTGCACAGACATGCTGAGAGACGTCGACGGATTGAGCGCAGGCATCTGGAGAAGCGGAACCCCAAAGTTTCCATCTCCCAAAGCCGCATTAGAAGTGTTGACACCAGGTTGCTGTAAGTAAGGGGAACCAGCGAGTGCCTGCTGGATCTTCTGCTGCTGCTGCTGCTGCTGCTGCTGCTGCTGCTGAATCTGTTGCTGCTGCTGCACCAGGGAAACGGGACTTCGCACAGCGGTCGGCGACGCGGTGGCGGAAGGAGCATTGAAGGCCGCGGTAGCGGCGGCGATGGCGGAAGCGCTGGTGGGACTTCCGCTCTTGAAGGAGGGCCGCGAGTTGCTGTTGAGGCCAAGGCTGGAGCCGCTCAATGCCTGACGAAAACACACAATGACTTGTTAGGTTACGTCGGCAAGAAAAAAAACAAAACAAAAAAGTAGGTTCGCAAACGCAACCCTAATATGCGGCGTACCGGAAGCTGCAGTTGGCTCGAAAAGCAAGGAGTTGCCAAGGAGCTCGACGACGCAATCTGGTTTTGCTGCACGCTAGTCTCGGGTGCGACGACGGACTCCTTCGCGCGGTGCAGCAAATGCGAGAGGCTTCGCTTGTCCTTGATGCACCGCCTGCAAACGAACCGCGGAAAATATGGTCAGCAACGACGCTACATGAGAAACTGTGACTACGGTCGTCAGATCAAACCACCCGACGCGCGAAACGCGCGTCGACCAACCCGTCGAGCGAAACGCGCTTGATGCATTCGACTTGGGAAAATGTATAAAAAAAATTGATGTCGTACTTCTTGAGGAGAACGAAGCGGTTGCAGCAGGCCTTCTGGTCGCGGAGCGGCAGAAAACCGCTCGCTTGGAGTGAGCCCCAGTTGCGCGTGCCATGGCGAGCCACATGCTGCAGCAGAATCAAGTCATCCTGTATCGCAGAGAAATTCGAATTTTGACAAAATGAGGTGGGGGGGGGGGAACCAACACACAGCAAAACCACGAAAGCAAAACGAAATCTCGAGGACGAATAGGAGGAAAGAGTTGTCGGATAAGACTCGTTACAAGCACGAACAAATTCCCATGGGCGAATAAAATAACAGGTAAACGAGTCAGGACTCAAGCAGCCATAGTCAACTCACTCAGACATATCATCCGTCAAAGCATAGGAAGCTTGTCTCTCAGCCATGTACCGTCAGGATTTTTTATTGAACTAAGCTACTCGCCCACCAAGCGCAGACACCAAGAAATGTACTTCGACCGTTTCGCAAGAGCTATCGGACTCAATTACCTGAGGCGACCAATTCGGGCGCGTGCGATGACCGCCAAGAAATATCATTCCCGCATCCAATGCGTTGTCGCCTTGCGACGTCGGAATGTCTGAACCGTCGTTAACCGGCATGTCTGTAGGCTGAGACATCCGAGAAACTTTCATCTGCAAAAAAAAAGCGTTTGCAACAAAATGCACGAGAAAAGCAGAGTCAGGACTTCCGCCGTTGAATCCCGGAGTTACCATAGTTACCATCCGTTGAAGGAGCGAAAGAAAAAAGGCTGAAAAAAACTTAGAATGCTTGCGCGATAAATGTTCGGGATTTAAAAACGCGTGACGGAAACTTACATGAGCGTGAAGCGACGACGACCATTGATACTGAAGCGTGAGCTTCGGCGGAGTCTGCGCATCTTGGTACGCCATGGCGGTAAATATTCGTCACAGAAAATACTCCTTTCGGAATGGTTCTCTTGGCGAACACAGAATGATGCGCGCGACGTCTCGACGACGCAGCTGAGTAAGCTTGATGTGAAAGCCGAGACACGACGTGAAGGGGAGTACCACGTTCCGCAACGGAGAAGAGCAGCGAAGAAAGAGGAAAGAACCGCTGAATGAAACTGATGAATGTCCTCAACAAGGGCTCAGACTTCGAGACTTGGACGAGACTTGACGACAACTGTCGTTCTTCACAAGAACTTGTTTGCGGAAAATGATAGGTTGTGGTCGAAGATGCGTGTTTGTCAGGTTGTCGATGTCCTTCACGAAGGTAAGGTATGGCGAAGAGCGCCGCGAAAAATGAGGTGATGATCAATCAAGTGGCGGTTTTTCTCTATCAAATGCGCGAGAGAACTAAATTTGTCCTCTAATCAGGACAGGAAGGCTTCGCCGCTCAAAATAGAATGAGGCGTTACGCAGGTATTGGGACTTCGCAGAAGCGTGCCACAAAATGCAGCGGGAAGAGGACGACGAAAGCAGCTGTGCAGCAATGAGCGTGAAGTGGAGGGTGCGAGGATTAGCTTGTCGGAAAGGAAAGTGATGGACGAGACCGGGGGAAAGGAAGACGTGCTGGCGATGGGCCTTGGAAAGGGAGCAAGAAACGAAAACAAACTTGGAGCTGTCAGGAATGGCGTCGGCGCCGATGATATGTATAGGACGCAAAGCAGAACGGATCTCGTCCTTCACGATGTCAAAAAGGTGAAAGTATCAAAGAGGGGGGGGGGGGGGGGGGGGGAGGGGAACGGAAGGGGGAAAGTGGGGGCGGAGCCGCGGAGGACCGCGGGGCAAAGGGAAACACGGAGTCCACTGTTGCTGGCGGCGGAGGGTTTTTGCGGAACCTCCTTTGGGGGAGATGGGGGGAGGTGACTGGGTTGCAGTGGCAGCATTTGTGGCGCAGAAGGGGTGTGTGTGTGAGCCCCCTCCAGCACTAGCAGCAGAGGATTTTTCTGGGGGAAAAGGCCAGTCCAGGGGCGGATAGGGATGGGCTCTGCCAGCGCGACTGCAAGAATGGCGCAGAATGTATGTGTCACAAGATTGAAGCGAGGGGTGGGAAAGGAGCACCCTTAGTGGTTGAAAAATAAAACTCTTCCCCCGTTCCCCGAACAAGGTCCAGTGCGGCGGAGAAGTTGGGGCAGGGGAAAGGGAATGCGCTGGAGGTTGGGGGGGGGGGGGGGGTTGGAGCATGGGAATGGAATTTCAGGCGCAAGAGAACGAGATTTCGGAAAGAATAGCGCGCGCGGAATGCTGAGCCACACAGAGATTCGGGGGATCAACACGATCTGAGCGATGAAACCCTATCCTTGTCAGCAAATGTTGTTCACCAGCACGCAACGGCTCGTGTCGTGGCCAGCAAGGAAAGCTCGCTGGGGAACGCCAGTAAAAGAAATAACATTTTGCGGAACTTTAAAAAACGTTTGGGTAGAACAATACTTGTGAAACAGTCCTACCATTTTTTAAGAGATTCGGAGTCATTTGTTTTCGCTTCTCATCTCACAACCCTGACGATCTCATTCTCACAATCTAGACACGCTAGTGTGGAATTTCCTCGAATCATAGTCATGAATGAACAAATTCGTTCCAGAAATGTCGAGCGTGGTGGGGAAGGTATCAGAAAGTCTACTTACAGAAAGTTCTGCTTCGCGCCTGGAATTCGTATCAGAAAGTATAATTATTTCAATGACCCTCAATACGAGCACAATTACACTATGTAGCCCGCCCGCTGGACTTGTGGAAATAAAATTTCAAACAGCACTATTCACAGAGGTAAAAACTGCCAAACTCAGCCTGCAAAGATCACCATTGCAGAACCCGCCGACACCAAAACAGTTACAAACCCTTCAAGCAAAGACAAAGACCTCAGCAGCAAGCAATGTCTGGCAACTGAACAGAAGGCAGGCGTGACGACAATCGTGACGACAAGTAACATGCTGCAAGTTGTCACTCAGATGATGAAACATTTACCCACATTTCTCGGGCATTCCTTCAAAGCTAAACGTGCCCGTAAACCAATTTAGGCTACTGGAATTGCCGAGCATGAGTTTCAGTCTGCTCAAGCGAGTGTAGTCAAGGTTGCACTAGTTGAGATATGCATGACAGTTGTACACTAGTCGGTTAAAAAAACATGAAATGGGTACAGTAACAGACTACACGCAACCATCAAATGTGAGCCACGGAACGGTAGTGCCACGCACCAACTCACGATGAACAGAAGACTCCCTGTCATGGTCAAAGACACACACAGTTCTCCTTGTCATACATAAAGATTTTGACTCGCAAAATCTCGAACACACCGATCGTATAACCGCCCATCTCTTCATCGGACGATCAGATTCACACACACGCCATCACTTTAGGGCCAATCGAAAATGAGCACATCGCATCTCCGAATGAGACAATCCCTCACTGCAATTTTATCAACGACTTGCAGCCTGCCGTCGTGGCATTTGGCAGGTGGACGTCGTTGCTCCTGAATCGCGATAAGGACGATGTAACCCTGGCTAAAGTGCTATTGAGGTGGGCAACTCGTTGGCTACGTCTGAATACTGAGGGGTATTCAGTCTGCTAAACATCCTCAGGTATTGCACCGTTCTACAAAATGGTTTTATAAACGTGCGCCATGAAAAGGAATGAACGAGATTAGCACGGCTTTTTGTCATAATCATTTACACCTAATGCTTATTGTTACAATCCCAAAAGGGACTTAGCGAAGGATCGCTCAGGGTTGATCGCAGAGTAGTGTTGCAGCGGAAGTTTGAATCTCAGGTCAGAGTGAATGTAAATGACTGAGTTGATAATAGCATGCATACATCGGGTTTATATAAGAGTACAGGGGAATACGAAAAGACCTAGACTAGCCATGTACTCTAAGGGGTACATTCCCTTATTACAACCGAATTCAAACCGTGCGGCTCGGGAGCCCGTTTCAAACCTGTTCCCGCTCTTTTCACTTCAAATGTTTCTGCCAGCATCGGTCTTGGTCAGACGGTTGCTGCGTCGCTTCGACTCTTCTGACTCCTCGACTTCGTACTCGGTAGAGTCGGCTCCTGCAGCATACAAGAATGCCTTCTCACGAAACTTCATATCGTAACACTCCCCTTCATTCCTGGACGCGGGTGGAGCTGACTCGCTTGACTACTCCGGTGAGGTCAGAGCAGTGCTTGTACTGCTGACGTGGCAGGCGCTTGGTGAGAAAGTCTGCTGCCATCTCAGTAGTCGGGCAGTAGGCGAGGTCCACTTTGCCTTGGTCGATTTCGTCCTTGACGAAAAAGTACCGAAGCGCGATGTGCTTCGTGCGGTTCACGAAACCTGGCTTGTTCGCGATCCTGATGGCACTCTGGTTGTCGCAGTGAAGGCGAAAGGTAGGCGAAGTTGGAATTTTCGCCTCCTATAGCAGCTCCTGCAGGTACAGGCCTTCGCGAACTGCTGCTGTCGCGGCGATGTATTCTGCTTCAGCCGATGACAGGGCAACCAGCTCCTGCTCCAGGAGATTGGCCCAGTGGGTTCCAGGCGAAAGACGAAGCCGGTTCGGGACCGTCGATTTGCAGGATCAGCTGCGTGATCCGTTGAGGTTGAAGGAGGTCGTCGTCAGCGTGGAGTAGGAGAGCCCAATGTCAGGAGTGGAGATGAAGTACTGCAGGGCGCGCTCCAGGTCCAGCTTGTCAGTAGAGCTGCACTGTGAGATCCCCGATCGATCCTAGGGGGGGTTACAGGCGCGTTTGCCTGGGGGGTTATGGGCGCACTGACCCGCTACTGAAACAAGCCCTTTTATCCCAGTGGTCTAGTGGTTGGGATTCTGACATGGTATCAGAGCGGTCTCGGGTTCGAATCCCGGTGTATGCACATGTAGGCCGTTGCCACTGTGCTCAGTCCTGGGCCTCCCAGTGTGGGGGGGTGTCAGTAGAGCTGCACTGTGAGATCCCCGATCGATCCTAGGGGGGGTTACAGGCGCGTTTGCCTGGGGGGTTATGGGCGCACTGACCCGCTACTGAAACAAGCCCTTTTATCCCAGTGGTCTAGTGGTTGGGATTCTGACACAGCTGGTTCTCAGCTACTGGCTTGCGGGAGTACTGCGCCAGTTGGCTGGCGATGTACGAAAGGTCGGGTCGGCAGGTGACAGAGGCGAATAGCAGGCACCCCAACTTCTGCTGGTACATTTGGAGTCCTGCGGGCGACAGAGGTTTGTTGTCTGGTTTGTAGTTGGTGCTGGGGCTGCGGTAGGGAGTTGAGAGTGGTGCGGGTGAGATGTTGAAGCGTTCTCCAAGCTGCTCTGCGTATTTTGAGGCTGACAGATGGATTGCTTCTGGCGCGTAGGTGATGTTTAACCCCCAAAACTGCTTCACTTCGAGGTTGATGGTGATATCCACGCGCTGCGCCAGGTTCTCCTGAAACTGATCGAGGAGCTTGTTGCAGGTGCCCGTGTACAGCAGATCGTCGACGTAGACTGTCAGGAGGATGTAATCGCCGCTGAAGTGAAGGCGATACATTCCCGGGTCGTGTGGAAGCTGCTTGAAACCGATTTCGAGGAGGATTTTGTGCAGGTGCTGCTGCCAGAGACGAGGCGCCTGCTTGATCCCATAGAGGGACTTCTTCAGTTGGCAGACCCTGGGGTCACCCTCTCCGTAGGTGTGCGGCTGTTCCACAAAGATGGTGGCGTCCACCAACGCGTATAAAAACGCGTTCTTTACGTCGATCTGTCGCAGTGGTAGGTGCTTCGTGGCGGCGATGGCGAGTAAAATCCGGACCGAGGTGTGATGGCTGACGGGGGCGAAGGTTTGGTCGAAGTCGATGCCGTGGCGCTGATCGTACCCGCGTACGACCCATCGTGCCTTGAAATGCTCAATAGTGCCGTCAGCGTTAGTTTTCAGGCAAAAAACCCACTTCCCGCTGAGCACCCTCCTCCCCTTCACTGCTGCACGATCGACTAGGACCCAGGTGTCGCGAGATTCCAGTGCCTTGAGCTCCGCATCCATCGCGGCACGCCACTCCTTGGCGTGAGGACCGGTTAAGGCCTGGCGAGGATTCTTTGGCTCCACGGCCCGTGCAAGAGTGGAGACGGATGTGTGCAGGCCGAGGAGTTGGAGGCCTGACACATTAGTGGTGTCTGTGGTGGTGGGGACTTCCACCACGTCGTCGTCTCCGCTCTCATAGCCGGGTGCCACGGTGCTTGGCTCTCCTCGGCGCCGTGATGGTCCTGGCGCGGGGTCATCATCGCTGTCATCGTCGTCGTCGTCGCGCGGGCGAGGCGGAATGTTGGGGTGTTCGTCGGTGTTGTCGTGATCCAGTGCCGCTGCTGCTGCTTCATCTTCTGGGGTTGCGAAGCTGCAGCCGCTGTTGACGTAGCCACGTGCCTGGTTTCGGCGCTCGTCCTCGATCCACTCCTTCAAGGTGAGTCGCTCGTAGAAAAGGATATCGCGTGCAGGGACAACCTCCTTGCTGTCCATGTCGAGGATGAGCCAACCCTTGTGCTCATTACTGAGGCCCAGGTGAATACCCCAGCGCGCGCGATGAACGAACTTGCCGATGGTGGCCGACGTCGGCCGGTATTGCACCATGCACCCCCAAACCCTCAGCATAGAGGGGTCTCCCCTTGAGCCGGTCCACTTCATGTGAGGGGACAGGTTGTCCCTGTTGGCGGTGGTGGAGAGGAGGTTGTGCAGGCGCACCGCGTGGTTCATGGCGTAAGGCCAGAACTTTTTCGGCAGGCCGGACTGGTTCATGATGCCGCGAACTTTGGTCATGAGCGTGCGATTGACCCTCTCGGCGACGCCTTGCTGCTGGTGAGCATAGGGGAGAGAAATCTCATGTTTAATCCCCTTCTCGGTGAGGACACTCTCCAGTTTATTGCTGCGAAATTCCTTTGCCCCATCACTCTGCCAGATCTTCAGTTTCCTCCCCGACTGTCTCTGCGCGTGGGCGAGGAAGATGCGGAACACCTCCGGAGCCTTGGAGCGGGCGTCAACGTTAGCGATCCACACGTGGCGTGAGTAAGCGTCGATGAAGGTGAGAGTATACTTCTCGCCGTTGATGCCGTCGCAGGTGAGCACGATGAAGTCGCTATACACCTTTTCCATTTTTTTGTAGCGGTTGGTGCTTGGTTCCAAGGAGGGGTAGGCGCTGTGGGTGAGCGCAGCAGTGGGGCAGACTGTGCAGGTGATCGGATGGGGGTTGGTGTGCTGTAACTCCGTTCCGTCGGGGCGCAGCAGTGCTCCTGGCGGAAAAACCTTGGCGCGGAGGCAGTTGGCGAGAGTCTGGCGCGAGGGGTGTCCCATTCGCTGGTGCCAGAGATCGTCTTCGGCGCGGATGCCGGAGGTGCGCTTGTAACGGGTGTGGTATTCTGCTGTTTCCTCCGCCGTGAGCTGCGGAATCTGGAGTGGTGGTTCTTCTTCTTCTCCTGGCTCTGCTTCGTTGTCCGGCTCCTCTGTTTCTGCTTCTGCCGTTGCCTCCCCTTCTGCAGGTGCCGTTGTGAGATAGAGTGCGAGAAATTCTCGGTCGGGGATGATGGTGAGCGGAGTCGTGGTGCCTTCGATGAAGCGAGCAAATGGATCTGGGCGAGAGATTGGACCGAGTGAGTCCCGCGGAGGAGTTGGCGGTACGTTCCCCTCCTCAATCTCCGACCAACGATCGCGCCACCGATGGGGGGAAGAGGGAGGTGAGCGGGTGCGAGGGGGTCGTCCGAGTGGAATGGCGACGCGAGGGGATGGTTCTCCACGCTCAGCTTGCATCTCTCGTTCGATCTCCTCTTCTTCTTCTTTGGTGAGCGGAGCATCCGCGTATTCGTTTTCTCCCCATCCGCCGGTGTTACCCCATCCTCCGGCTGTGGCTGCGCCGCTGGCGCTGGCTCCCCATGCTGCAGTGGCGGATCCCCAGGTTGCTCCATCGCCTTCTTCTGGTTCGTAGTCCTCGTCTCCCCATGCGCCACGACGTGCTGTCTCTTCGTCCCATCCAGCCGCGACACGTTCCTCATACAACTTTTGTTTCTTTTCCGCCCGGGCCTTGTCCTGTTCTTCCTTGACGCTCAGCTCCTCTGGTGCGTCAGGATCTTTCCAAGCCGGGTCAATTTCGCGGCGGTAGACTTCGCAAGTATACAGGCGCGGTCGTTCTTCTTCGTCGAGGGTGCGCGCGTTGGCTTCGAGGACGAACCGTAGGGTGTCCGAGTAAGGCCTTGGTCTCTCCTGCTGCTCCTGGCCGAATTTCTTGCTCGGCTCACCGAATATGCGGTGTGATGATACGGCGAGTTCTTCTTAAGTCATGCCTGTTGGTTCTGCCTCAGCGCTTTCTGCTTCCTGAATTGCCGCTTGCTCTCGTTCGACTTGCTCCGTGCGACTCGCGGTGGGCGTGTGGCAGGTGGTGCAGAGACCGTTGATGTCGGGGTCGTGCAGATTGATCTCGCGGGGATGAGGACTGCGGCGAATCCATGGTCGTCCGTCCGGGTGCTCCCATTTGCTTGTGTAGGCAAATTCGAGGGGAACGAGGTCCACGAGCTCGTCGGATGACGCTTGACAGGGAGGGACGTCGAAGTCCAAGATGTAGATCCCGTTGATTGAGCGGGCTCTTCCGAGATACTTGAACGACTCGGGAGGTGTGTCCGGGGGAGCGTAGGTGAGGATGAGGTTGCGTGTGGCAAGATCCGTGTGTATTAATCACGCCACAGTCACGGAGTTGTCCAGCCGAGAGCAGATTGAAGCGCAAATTCGGGACGTAGAGTACGTCGTTGAATGAGATGTGGGTGTTGCTATCTCGAGCTTGCAGGACGACGATGCCTTGTGAGTTAGCACGCAGCTGCTCGTTGTTGGCAACTGTGACGTAGGTTGGAGGGGCGCGGCTCAGATTTGAGACGTAGCGCGTAGATCCCACCATGTGTTGTCCGCAGCAGCTGTCCAGGTACCAGGTGTTGTAGTTGTCGGTATTGCTCCGACGCAGAAGTAGCGCCAATCGCGGAGTTACCAGGGTTGCCTTTTAGCGGCTGTAGAAGAGAGGGTCTTCGTCCTCCTTCCATCCCACTGGTACGTAGCGTTGATTGTCGTGTGGCGGGCTTTCCCGCAAGGTGATTGGAAGGTTCCAATCCTGCTCGTCCTCGTCGTTCAGATAATAGTGGTCTTCAGTGAGGGGATTATTCCATCCCTCTTCTGGTTCCAGAAGTCTTCCTTGGACTTCGTTTTCCTCGTCAGGTTCGGCGGTGCGGCGACGGCGAGACGCCATGTTCGCGATGATGTTTCTGGGAGCTCCTGACTGAGGTCCTTGAGCTTGCTGGTGTTGATGTTGAGCAGGGGGACGAGGTGTCTGATGCTGAGGCTGAGAGTGACGAGCATCTTGTCGGCCGACCCAGGTGTTTTGGTGAGTGGAATTTGGGTGGCGATTGTTGGATCGGGACTTGCATCGATCCGTTGAGTGTCCGAAGACTTTGCATATTTTGCAATAGTGGCGCCTTGGTTGTCGTCGCTCTTCACGGTTGTCAGCGTAGAAGGCGAGGCGCTCTCGGCGCGGCGCGGAGCTTGTTCTGCTCGAGTCCATGTCCTGTTGTTCGGACAGGAGTGCGGCGCATAGCGCGGCTTCTGAGATTGTTCCTCGCTGTCGGAGTAACGCCTTGCAAGGCTTCCACTCAGGCCCGAGTCCTTGGAGGACTATATTGACGAAGATCTCTTCCGAGATCGTACTCCCATGCTTCGTGATCTGGTCACGGATGTTGCGACAGCGGTTAATATAGGGATTCGCTTTCTCCCCGTGCCCCATTTTTATCTCCAGGTTTGCTGCAGAAGCCTGCTGGCGGTGACCGAATCCTTCGGCTGGTAAACTTCAACGAGGTGCTTCCAGGCTTCCAAGGCTGGAGCGTCGCTTTCCTTGTAGGAGCGAATGTTGAGTTGTTCCGCAGGCGTCATGTTGCGTAGCAGCACACTGTAGGCCATGAGGGACTCACTGTAGTATTGAGCCCTGGCGACTTCGGTGTTTTCCACCGGTTTAGGATAGGAGCCGTCGAAGTAATGGTAGATCTGCGCTGTTTGTAGGAGGAGCTCAAGCTCAAAACTCCATGTATAGAAGTCCTTGCCGTCAAACGCGGCAGTAGTCTTGATTTTTGAGACGCTAAGGAAGCGTGTTTGCGCAGAGTTGATAGCTTCATCACTTGGACGGGGGGCAGTTGTTGTTGATTTGTCTGTGTCGAGGGAGAAGGTGTGCGCGGCAGTATCACGGCTTTTCTCAGCCGGTTGTCCAGGTTGTGCTGGTTGGGAAGTGGTTCCCGCATCGCCTTTGCGCAGGTCTTGGAGTTCTTTCTCCATAGTTGAAAGTCGAGCGAAAAGTTGCTCGAGGGCGGCAGTACCGATCGTGGTTGTCGCCTCATTTCTCGCAGCCGGGTTGGATTGTCCTTCAGCCGTCAGATTTGCTTGGCCTCCGGATCCTCCGGCCATCTTGGTCTTGGAACGTGTGCCGCTCGCCAGATCTTGGTTCGGCGAATTTCACGGGAGTGAAGTTGCGAAGAATCCCTGAGTAGCTCTCATACCATGTTACAATCCCAAAAGGGACTTAGCGAAGGATCGCTCAGGGTTGATCGCAGAGTAGTGTTGCAGCGGAAGTTTGAATCTCAGGTCAGAGTGAATGTAAATGACTGAGTTGATAATAGCATGCATACATCGGGTTTATATAAGAGTACAGGGGAATACGAAAAGACCTAGACTAGCCATGTACTCTAAGGGGTACATTCCCTTATTACAACCGAATTCAAACCGTGCGGCGCGGGAGCCCGTTTCAAACCTGTTCCCGCTCTTTTCACTTCAAATGTTTCTGCCAGCATCGGTCTTGGTCAGACGGTTGCTGCGTCGCTTCGACTCTTCTGACTCCTCGACTTCGTACTCGGTAGAGTCGGCTCCTGCAGCATACAGGAATGCCTTCTCACGAAACTTCATATCGTAACACTTATTCAGTGCAGGATCATAATACCGGTAGTACTTTTGTTCATTTACATCCTTTCTTGCTATTTTTGTTTAGCTCGTAAAATTTGTATACTCATAACTTCTCTCTTGTAATGTCTACATGGTAGCCTAAGCGTTCTTTGTATCTAGCTCACATGAGCTCGTTGGTGCTACTTTGACAAAACAATGCAATCATTTTATGAATAGAATAATTACCCATCTAACAAATTCAGCTGATCTAGTGAGCGAGATTTACTATGAATGGATCTACAATGCCATCCCCTCTCGACCATCATGTCCATCGCTATCAGGTCGCACCAAAGCATTTTTGTTATGAGTGCAATTGAGTGCGTGAGCGAAGATTGCACTACCGATGCAAAACAGTACATCGAACGAATGAATGAGCGAATATTATATAGCGAAGCTAGTGTGGTAACGGTAACGCGAGAAATTGGGATGCGTTACGGGCCTCGCGCCGAGGTTGGGAATTGTCGAAGCTGAGGACCGGGGCGCGGGTTGCCGAGCCGTGAGGGTTGGGTGCGGTGTAAATAGTGGCAGGAATAGTACTCAAGGCGCGTCTCGCATGTGGTAACGGCTGCGGAGATTAACTCTACAACGGTGGGAGCTAGACTATGGGGTTGGCACGAGTTGTCAGAGTGATCGTAGCTCTGTCTGTGTTCTCTAGGACTTGTGTTTTCACATGGCAAAATAGCAAGAGATTCACTAAGGAATGTTGAGAATACACAGTGTCAGAACATTATAGCTTATGCTGTTGTGTAGGCTATAGTGGGGTATCCCATAGGGGGTACAACCAATTAGGGTTTCATATTTGTACTCACTTCATTTTCATAGTTCACCCATTCTCGTTCTCATTCTCACATGGAATCAGAGCAGGTCCCCTCCTAGGGACTGTTCCTTGGGCCCACCGAAGCGCGCCTCGAGTCGCGCCTGCCTTTTTTTTTTTTCTAGCGGCCCGTCGAGTCGCACCTAGCGGCCCGTCGCGCCGCCCTTACGGTCGCGTCGAGCCGCCCTAGCGGCTGCGGCGCGCCGCCCTTTTCCCGGCCCGTCGCCGCCCTTACCCGCGGCTTTGCGCCGCCCTCACCGGCGGCTTCGCGCCGCCCCTACCTGCGGCTTCGCGCCGCCCAGGCCCGTCGCCGCCCTTCCCGCGGCTTCGCGCCGCCTCTACCTGCGGCTTCGAGCCGCTCCGGCCCGTCGCTGCCCTTACCTGCGACTTCGCGCCGCCTACGGCCCGTCGCCGCCCTTTTCTGCGGCCCCGCCGCCTCTCTCGTTGCGGCCCCGCCGCCCGTCTTCGCGGCCCCGCCGCCATCTCTCGCTGCGGCCCCGCCGCCACTCACTGCGGCCCCGCCACCCGTCTCAGCGGCCCCGCCGCCCGTCTTCGCAGCCCCGCCGCCTCTCTCGCTGCGGCCCCGCCGCCTCTCACTGCGGCCCCGCCGCCCTACTCAGCGGCCTCGCCGCCCGACTTCGCGGCCCCGCCGCCCGTCTTCGCGGCCCCGCCGCCTCACTACCCAGCGGCCCCGCCGTCCTTCTGCAGCGGCCCCGCCACTCCTCTACAGCGGCCCCGCCGCCCTACGTCAGCGGCCCAGCCGAGCCGCCCAACAGCAGCGCAGCCGAGCCGCCCAGCAGCAGAGCAGCCGAGCCGCCCCGCCGCCGAGCCGCGCTGCAGCCGAGCCGCCCGGCCGCCCACCAGCCGAGCCGCCGTGCAGCCGACCGCCCAGCCGCCGAGCCGCCCAGCTGCCGAGCCGCCCAGCCGCCGAGCCGCCCAGCCGCCGAGCCGCCCAGCGGCCGAGCCGCCCTGCAGCCGAGCCGCCCGAGCAGCCCTGTCCGGTGAGCACAGACCCTCTGTCACTGCGTGCTCTTCCCCTACTCCTTGCACTGCTGGTCTACTGCTGTCATGGCTACCCCTAGTGTCCTCACTTTTGACGCTGAGGGTCGGGCCATTGACTTTGAGGTCTGGATAGATGACCTACAGCTGTTCTTACAGTGCGATAGGGCGGACGGCCTCTCTCTCTTTGACCTCACCTCTGGCGCTTCCCCTGCCCCTGCTGCTGATGCTGACGCCACTGTTCGCTCCCAGTGGGCCACGCGCGATGCTGCTGCACGTCTTGCTGTGCGTCGCCACCTCCCTACCTCCGAGCGTGCGCACTTTAGTCAGTACAAGAGTGCTCAGACCTTGTACGCCGCTGTAGTCGCGCGCTACTCCTCCCCTTCCACTGCTGCACTGAGCCGTCTCATGCTGCCGTACCTCTTCCCTGACCTTGCTTCTTTTCCCACCGTTGCTGACCTCATTACGCACCTCCGCACTAGTGACACTCGCTACCGCGCTGCACTTCCTGCTGACTTCTGCACCGCGAACCCCCCCCTCCATGTACATCACTCTGTACTTCCTAGTCACTCGCCTCCCTGACTCCCTTCGAGTAGTCAGGGACCACTTTCTCTCAGTCTGTCCCACCACACTCACTGTAGACCTCCTCGAGAAGGCCCTCCTCGCGATAGAAAAGAGCATAGTCGCTGTAGGAGCCTCTCGAGGTGACCCGCGCACCCCCATCTTTGAGGGGTGTTCTCCCTCCCCCCTGCTGCCCTCTGTTGCCTCTGCTGCTTCGGCCGACCTCCTTGGTCTTGAGTCGGTCGGTGCGGCGTCTGCCCCTAGCGGGAGACGCCGCCCTGGCAAGGGCAAGGGGGGCAAGGGAGCTGGAGGAGCGGGCGGTGGAGGTGGAGGTGGAGGCAGTGGGGGGAGTGGGGGTAGCGGTGGAGGTGGAGGTGGGGGTGGGGGGTTTGGTGGCGGCAGTGGAGGCGGAGGCCGCGGCGGCGGTGGCGGTGGTAGCGGAGGTGGCGGAGGAGGCGGCGGTGGAGGAGGCGGTGGAGGCGGCGGCGGCAGTGGAGGCAGCGGAGGCGGTGGAGGCGGTGGGGGTGGCGGTGGAGCTGGTCGCGGGTCTTTGCAGAGGAGTGGCTCCGGTAGTGGCTCGCGCCAGCAGCAGCAGCGTGGTCGTGCGACCCTGTCTCCTCAGCAGCTCCGTGAGTGGTACACTGCACGCCAGCGGGGTGGGGGTTTTGGTCCGTGTACCTACGTCCTGCGCACCGGCGACCGTGCGGGTGAGCAGTGTGGGGGTGCGCACCCCACTCCGCGCTGCTTTGGCCGCCTGACGGACGCATGGCGTCACCAGTTCCCCGAGGCCTCCGAGATCCCTCGCTGGGACGAGCTGTCTAGGGCGGGGGTTGCCATCTTTGATCTGGACTTTGATGCTATTCTCTCTGCCATGTATGCTGTGTCTATTAGTGATGAGGGTGACTGTTACCGGTGTTTCCAGCCCGATCCGGGCATTGAGACTGCTGCTCTAGGTACTGGTGAGGCTGCTGCCCTAGGTGCTTACGACGCTGCTGCTCTAGGTGCTGGTGTGTCTGCGTCCTCAGGTACTGGTGAGTCTGCTCTCTCAGGTACCGCGTCGGCTTCGGCCTCCCTCACCTTCACTCTTGACTCTGGGGCGTCTCGCTCCTTCTTTCGAGACCGCACCACACTCACGCCGCTTAGTCGGCCGGTTGCGGTGTCTCTGGCTGACCCCTCTGGGGGTCCGGTCCTGTCTCGTTTCTCCACAGTCCTCCCGTGTCCGGCGGCTCCCTCTGGCACCCTGTCTGGTCTCTACCTCCCCTCGTTCTCGACGAACCTGGTGAGTGGTGCTGACCTACAGGATGCGGGTGTCCACCAGTTCACTCCTGCACGTCAGCGAGTGACCCACTGTACAGAGGTTGGCACAGGCCGACACCTGGCTACGTTCACCCGTCAGCCGGGGTCGAGCCTGTACACTCTGACCACTGCGTCTCCTCCAGTTGCTGAGTCTGGTAGGGTAGTTACGTCGGGTCAGGTGTTTGCTGCGGCGTCCAGGTCTGGTCCTGAGTCTGCCCCCTGTTCGTGTCGTCTCCTGTCTCACGAGACTCTCCTCTGGCACCACCGCCTTGGCCACCCCTCTCTGCTTCGGCTCAGAGGTATGGCCTCCCGTCTTCTTGTGTCCGGTCTCCCCCGGTCCCTCCCTCCCCTTCCTCAGGGCCCTGGCCCTGCCTGTGTCCCCTGTGTCGAGGGGCGCCAGCGTGCTGCCCCTCACTCCTCCCAGTTTCCTTTGACAGAGGCCCCGTTGCAGACACTTCACATGGACGTGTGGGGCCCAGCCCGCGTCCGTGGACAGGGTCACGAGCGCTACTTCCTGCTCGTTGTTGACGACTACTCGCGTTACACCACAGTCTTCCCCTTGCGCAGCAAGGGTGATGTCACTGAGGTGCTGATCGACTGGATCCGCGCAGCTCGTCTCCAGCTCAGGCAGAGCTTCGGCTCGGACTTTCCTGTTCTGCGTCTGCACTTGGACAGAGGCGGAGAGTTCTCCTCTGGCCTTCTGCGTGCCTACTGTCGTGCACGGGGCATCCGTCAGACCTTCACGCTTCCGGACTCACCGCAGCAAAATGGGATTGCTGAGCGCCGCATTGGCATGGTCATGGACGTCGCTCGTACGTCTATGATGCATGCGGCTGCCCCCCATTTTCTGTGGCCGTTTGCGGTGAGGTACGCGGCGCATCAGATCAACCTCCACCCCAGGGTCTCCAGGCCGGAGACCTCCCCAGCCTTGCTGTGGACGGGGAAGGTTGGCGATGCGTCGGCGTTCCGGGTCTGGGGATCTCGGGCGTTTGTCCGCGACCTGTCTGCGGACAAACTATCCCCTCGTGCTGCTCCTTGCGTCTTCCTGGGGTTCCCCCCTGACGCGCCTGGGTGGCAGTTTTACCACCCCACCTCTCGCCGTGTTCTGTCCTCCCAGGACGTCACTTTTGACGAGTCGGTCCCCTACTACCGCCTCTTCCCCTACCGCACTCCGTCCCTCCCCCCACCCCCACTCTTCCTGGTACCAGGTCCCCCCCAGGTAGACCCCCTCCCCCCTCAGGGTCCTGCCCCTTCAGGTGTGTCCCAGGTAGACGCAGTCGAGCCTGTCGAGGTCACTGGTGACTCTGGTGCTGCTGAGGGTGCTGAGGCTGGGGGTGCTGTACCTGGGGGTGCGGAGCCTAGGGGTGCTGGGCCTGGGGGTGCTACGTCTGGGGGTGCTGAGCCTAGGGGTGCTGAGCCTAGGGGTGCTGAGCCTGGGGGTGCTGAGCCTAGGGGTGCTGAGCCTGGGGGTGCTGAGCCTGGGGGTGCTGAGCCTGGGGGTGCTGAGCCTAGGGGTGCTGAGCCTAGGGGTGCTACGTCTGGGGGTGCTGAGCCTAGGGGTGCTACGCCTGGGGGTGCTGAGCCTGGAGGTGCTCCGCCTGGAGGTTCTCCGAGTGCTTCGTCTCGCCGGGAGCCACTTTCTCCACAGGAGCTGCGTGAGTGGTTTGCCCGGCGCTGGAGGCGTCCTGCTGGTGCTGGAGGTCCTTCGGCTGCTGAGGGTGCTGCGGTCGCGGGTCCCGGAGGTGCTCGTCCTGGGTGCACTGGAGCTGGTGCTGCTGAGGGTGTTGGCGCTGAGACTACCGCTGGCAGTCCTACTGGGGGTGCTCCTGGTGCTGCTGGAGGTTCTGGAGCTACTGGTGGTGCTGCTGGAGCGGGTGCTCCTGCTGAGGGTTCTGGTGCTGTCCCTGCTGCTTCTAGTGTCGCCGCGCGGCCTCGACCGTACTTCGTTCCACTCCTGCAGCAGGTTCTTGGTCTTCCACCTTCTCCTGGTCCTCCTCCTCCCTTAGAGTGTCCACAGCCTGTCTCGTCCCAGCTACAGTTGCAGCCTACCTCCCCTTTGCCTGCTCCTTCTCCCTACACTGGTCCTACTGGAGGTCTGGCTGAGCGTCGTGAGCCTGCGTCTCGCCCTGCGTCGCCTGTCCGTGCTGCTCGCACTAGAGGTCGCGGTTCGCGTCAGCGTCCTCCTCCTGTCCCTGGCACGCACCGGATGTCTCTGCGTCCTTCCACTGCTCCTCTGCGTGCCCCTTTGCCTTCTCCTCCTGAGTCCTCTCTTCCTGCTCTTGCCGACCCGGAGTCGGACTCTCTTCGTGCTGCCAGTCCTACTGTCACGCGTCTCCTTGCTACTGTTGTCACTGACCCTTCTTTCGAGTCTACTGCTGCGTCTGCTCTCGTTACTGAGCTCGTCGACTTTGCTGCTCGCTGTCGCTTAGACTACGCTGCTAGTCTTGTCGCTGAGTCTGAGTCTGTCTGTCCTCCGTCCGTCGGGGGTGAGTGTGCCCTTGGCACGGACGTCCTTGAGGACAGGCAGGAGGAGTTCCAGTGTCTGGCAGCTGCCTCACCTCATCTCGTGTCCGTACTGCTTACCCCTGAGGGAGACCCGGATGCACTTGACATCCCGACTCCGCGCTCTTACGCGGAGGCGATAGAGGGTCCCTACTCCTCTCAGTGGCAGGCAGCTATGGATGCAGAGATGGCTTCCTGGAAGTCCACAGGCACCTACGTTGACGCTGTCCCCCCTCCTGGGGCGAACATCGTCAGTGGCATGTGGATCTTCAGGGTGAAGCGGCCGCCGGGTTCTCCGCCTGTCTTCAAGGCGCGTTACGTGGCTCGTGGCTTCAGTCAGCGGCAGGGAGTTGACTACTTTCAGACCTTCTCCCCCACCCCGAAGATGACCACTCTTCGGGTACTGCTGCACGTTGCTGCTCACCGTGACTACGAGCTGCACTCTCTTGACTTCAGCACAGCTTTCTTGCAGGGCAGCCTGCACGAGGAGATCTGGCTGCGTCGCCCACCTGGCTTCACTGGGTCTTTCCCTCCTGGTACCCAGTGGAGTCTCCGGCGTCCAGTCTACGGTCTCCGCCAGGCGCCACGTGGGTGGCACGACACACTGAGGACTACGCTTGCGGCTCTTGGGTTTGCTCCTTCTACTGCCGACCCGTCGCTGTTTCTACGCACCGACACCTCTCTGCCGCCGTTCTACATCCTCGTGTACGTCGACGACTTGGTCTTTGCCACAGCTGACACTGCTGGACTCGCCTACGTGAAGTCCGAGCTGCAGAAGAGACACACGTGCACAGACCTGGGTGAACTGCGCAGCTACCTTGGCTTGCAGATCACCCGGGACAGAGCACGCCGCACCATTACCCTGACTCAGTCACACATGGTGCAGCAGGTCCTTCAGCGCTTCGGCTTCACGTACTCCTCGCCTCAGGCCACTCCTCTGTCTACTCGCCACTCGCTCTCAGCTCTGCCTTCGGATGAGTCCGTAGAGTCGAGTGGCCCGTACCCAGAGCTTGTTGGCTGCCTCATGTACCTGATGACCTGCACACGACCTGACCTTGCATACCCTCTTAGCATTCTTGCACGCTATGTTGCTCCTGGGAGACACAGACCAGAGCACATGGCTGCAGCGAAGAGGGTGTTGCGCTACTTGTGCAGTACGTCGGGCATGGGGCTAGTGCTTGGAGGGCGGAGTCCAGTGGTCCTCACTGGGCACGCGGACGCTTCTTGGGCTGACGACCAGGCTACGCAGCGGTCGTCACAGGGTTACACCTTCAGCCTTGGTTCCGGCTCTGTTTCGTGGCGGGCTACTCGCTCGTCTTCTGTTCTTGGCTCGAGTTGTGAGGCTGAGATCTACGCCGGGGCCATGGCTGCACAGGAGCTTCGCTGGCTCACCTACCTGCTGACCGACCTTGGAGAGCCGCCTCGTTCTCCTCCAGTCCTGTACGTAGACAACAAGGCCATGCTGGCCTTGTGTCGAGAGCAGCGACTGGAGCACAGAACAAAGCACATTGCTCTCCGCTACTTCCTTGCTCGTGAGCTACAGCAACGTGGACAGTTGCGGCTTGCGTACGTGGCCTCTGAGGCCAACACTGCTGATGTCTTCACCAAGGCACTTCCGCCTTGTGATCATCAGCGCTTCTGCACTCAGCTGGGTCTTGTGCCCGTCTTGCCTCACTTGCTCTCCTCTTGACCTTGCTTGTACTCTCACATATATATATACCTGCTCTTGCTTGTCTAGCTTTATATATATGTGTGTACTCTTGCATGTGAACTGGCCGTGTGGCCTTGACCCTGTGCTCGGACTGTGTGGTGACTTTGTGATCCACCCTGAGCTTGCTTTGCTTTGCTTTGCTTGACTGGTCTTGTGACCCCTTGTTCTCCCCCACTTTGCCTATGGGGGTGTGTCAGAACATTATAGCTTATGCTGTTGTGTAGGCTATAGTGGGGTATCCCATAGGGGGTACAACCAATTAGGGTTTCATATTTGTACTCACTTCATTTTCATAGTTCATTAGCGCTTTCTGCTTCCTGAATTGCCGCTTGCTCTCGTTCGACTTGCTCCGTGCGACTCGCGGTGGGCGTGTGGCAGGTGGTGCAGAGACCGTTGATGTCGGGGTCGTGCAGATTGATCTCGCGGGGATGAGGACTGCGGCGAATCCATGGTCGTCCGTCCGGGTGCTCCCATTTGCTTGTGTAGGCAAATTCGAGGGGAACGAGGTCCACGAGCTCGTCGGATGACGCTTGACAGGGAGGGACGTCGAAGTCCAAGATGTAGATCCCGTTGATTGAGCGGGCTCTTCCGAGATACTTGAACGACTCGGGAGGTGTGTCCGGGGGAGCGTAGGTGAGGATGAGGTTGCGTGTGGCAAGATCCGTGTGTATTAATCACGCCACAGTCACGGAGTTGTCCAGCCGAGAGCAGATTGAAGCGCAAATTCGGGACGTAGAGTACGTCGTTGAATGAGATGTGGGTGTTGCTATCTCGAGCTTGCAGGACGACGATGCCTTGTGAGTTAGCACGCAGCTGCTCGTTGTTGGCAACTGTGACGTAGGTTGGAGGGGCGCGGCTCAGATTTGAGACGTAGCGCGTAGATCCCACCATGTGTTGTCCGCAGCAGCTGTCCAGGTACCAGGTGTTGTAGTTGTCGGTATTGCTCCGACGCAGAAGTAGCGCCAATCGCGGAGTTACCAGGGTTGCCTTTTAGCGGCTGTAGAAGAGAGGGTCTTCGTCCTCCTTCCATCCCACTGGTACGTAGCGTTGATTGTCGTGTGGCGGGCTTTCCCGCAAGGTGATTGGAAGGTTCCAATCCTGCTCGTCCTCGTCGTTCAGATAATAGTGGTCTTCAGTGAGGGGATTATTCCATCCCTCTTCTGGTTCCAGAAGTCTTCCTTGGACTTCGTTTTCCTCGTCAGGTTCGGCGGTGCGGCGACGGCGAGACGCCATGTTCGCGATGATGTTTCTGGGAGCTCCTGACTGAGGTCCTTGAGCTTGCTGGTGTTGATGTTGAGCAGGGGGACGAGGTGTCTGATGCTGAGGCTGAGAGTGACGAGCATCTTGTCGGCCGACCCAGGTGTTTTGGTGAGTGGAATTTGGGTGGCGATTGTTGGATCGGGACTTGCATCGATCCGTTGAGTGTCCGAAGACTTTGCATATTTTGCAATAGTGGCGCCTTGGTTGTCGTCGCTCTTCACGGTTGTCAGCGTAGAAGGCGAGGCGCTCTCGGCGCGGCGCGGAGCTTGTTCTGCTCGAGTCCATGTCCTGTTGTTCGGACAGGAGTGCGGCGCATAGCGCGGCTTCTGAGATTGTTCCTCGCTGTCGGAGTAACGCCTTGCAAGGCTTCCACTCAGGCCCGAGTCCTTGGAGGACTATATTGACGAAGATCTCTTCCGAGATCGTACTCCCATGCTTCGTGATCTGGTCACGGATGTTGCGACAGCGGTTAATATAGGGATTCGCTTTCTCCCCGTGCCCCATTTTTATCTCCAGGTTTGCTGCAGAAGCCTGCTGGCGGTGACCGAATCCTTCGGCTGGTAAACTTCAACGAGGTGCTTCTAGGCTTCCAAGGCTGGAGCGTCGCTTTCCTTGTAGGAGCGAATGTTGAGTTGTTCCGCAGGCGTCATGTTGCGTAGCAGCACACTGTAGGCCATGAGGGACTCACTGTAGTATTGAGCCCTGGCGACTTCGGTGTTTTCCACCGGTTTAGGATAGGAGCCGTCGAAGTAATGGTAGATCTGCGCTGTTTGTAGGAGGAGCTCAAGCTCAAAACTCCATGTATAGAAGTCCTTGCCGTCAAACGCGGCAGTAGTCTTGATTTTTGAGACGCTAAGGAAGCGTGTTTGCGCAGAGTTGATAGCTTCATCACTTGGACGGGGGGCAGTTGTTGTTGATTTGTCTGTGTCGAGGGAGAAGGTGTGCGCGGCAGTATCACGGCTTTTCTCAGCCGGTTGTCCAGGTTGTGCTGGTTGGGAAGTGGTTCCCGCATCGCCTTTGCGCAGGTCTTGGAGTTCTTTCTCCATAGTTGAAAGTCGAGCGAAAAGTTGCTCGAGGGCGGCAGTACCGATCGTGGTTGTCGCCTCATTTCTCGCAGCCGGGTTGGATTGTCCTTCAGCCGTCAGATTTGCTTGGCCTCCGGATCCTCCGGCCATCTTGGTCTTGGAACGTGTGCCGCTCGCCAGATCTTGGTTCGGCGAATTTCACGGGAGTGAAGTTGCGAAGAATCCCTGAGTAGCTCTCATACCATGTTACAATCCCAAAAGGGACTTAGCGAAGGATCGCTCAGGGTTGATCGCAGAGTAGTGTTGCAGCGGAAGTTTGAATCTCAGGTCAGAGTGAATGTAAATGACTGAGTTGATAATAGCATGCATACATCGGGTTTATATAAGAGTACAGGGGAATACAAAAAGACCTAGACTAGCCATGTACTCTAAGGGGTACATTCCCTTATTACAACCGAATTCAAACCGTGCGGCGCGGGAGCCCGTTTCAAACCTGTTCCCGCTCTTTTCACTTCAAATGTTTCTGCCAGCATCGGTCTTGGTCAGACGGTTGCTGCGTCGCTTCGACTCTTCTGACTCCTCGACTTCGTACTCGGTAGAGTCGGCTCCTGCAGCATACAGGAATGCCTTCTCACGAAACTTCATATCGTAACACTTATTCAGTGCAGGATCATAATACCGGTAGTACTTTTGTTCATTTACATCCTTTCTTGCTATTTTTGTTTAGCTCGTAAATTTGTATACTCATAACTTCTCTCTTGTAATGTCTACATGGTAGCCTAAGCGTTCTTTGTATCTAGCTCACATGAGCTCGTTGGTGCTACTTTGACAAAACAATGCAATCATTTTATGAATAGAATAATTACCCATCTAACAAATTCAGCTGATCTAGTGAGCGAGATTTACTATGAATGGATCTACAATGCCATCCCCTCTCGACCATCATGTCCATCGCTATCAGGTCGCACCAAAGCATTTTTGTTATGAGTGCAATTGAGTGCGTGAGCGAAGATTGCACTACCGATGCAAAACAGTACATCGAACGAATGAATGAGCGAATATTATATAGCGAAGCTAGTGTGGTAACGGTAACGCGAGAAATTGGGATGCGTTACGGGCCTCGCGCCGAGGTTGGGAATTGTCGAAGCTGAGGACCGGGGCGCGGGTTGCCGAGCCGTGAGGGTTGGGTGCGGTGTAAATAGTGGCAGGAATAGTACTCAAGGCGCGTCTCGCATGTGGTAACGGCTGCGGAGATTAACTCTACAACGGTGGGAGCTAGACTATGGGGTTGGCACGAGTTGTCAGAGTGATCGTAGCTCTGTCTGTGTTCTCTAGGACTTGTGTTTTCACATGGCAAAATAGCAAGAGATTCACTAAGGAATGTTGAGAATACACAGTTCAGAATGAACAAGCAAATGGTGAAGATTGACTACATCACATGCAAGGTTTGCTAGTGCTCAGGCAGGTCGATCGCCAGCACGACAAAGTCGTCGACCTGCCAACGCAGCATCTCCGCGGCCCGCCAACGCAGCTTGTGTGCGACTTGCCAACGCTGCAGAATGGCGGCCTGCCAACGCTGCACCCGCGCGGCTTGCCAACGCTACATCCGCGCGGCTTGCCAACACTGCATCCGCAGGTGATTGTAAGCGCATGTGCAAGCACCTACTTCGCAGGTGCTTGTAGACAGTTATGCACGACGTGCACTGTCGAGCACATTGCGCAGGTGCCAGGTCGGCCACATGCAGACAGTTGCACCTAATGAGCCATGTCGACCACGTGCTGCCATGTTGGTCGACTTCGCCACAGAAACCTCGACGACGTTCGCGCACCTCCGCAGAACATCGTCGAGCAGGTAACTTGGTCAACCAGGTAAAGTCCCTGGCAACCCTGCAGAATGATGACCTTCGTCATCGGAGGTCGACGACCTTCGTCGTCGCTGGTCGACGACCTTCGTCGTCGCGGGTCGACGACCTTCGTCGTCGCGGGTCGACGACCTTCGTCGTCGCGGGTCGACGACCTACGTCGACCACCTTTGTCGACCACCTCCTTCGACATTCCAAAATGTTAGCTCCTCATTGGTCGAAATTAGGGCACATTCGAATTTCTGGCCCAAATTCGCCTGTGCATTCGCAACGGTGCGCATGGTCATACGCGACCCTGCGCAGATGAACACCCGCGAACCTCTGCACCAGCTGCGCCACTTGTACATGTGCACTGGACGTATGTGATGCACTCGTGGATGCTTCAACTACTCTTGCATGGATTCCCTAGTTCACCTCGTGTACAGGCAACCCTTGTACTCCTGCAGAAGGTCGGCTGCACCTCCCGCGCACCCGACCACGAAGTCAGTTTTGCCCATGCGAGGGTTCAATTGGAGAACAAACCTTGTGTGATCCTGCTCAGGGTTTATCACATGTGGTGCGTGGCGGAAAATATTTATGGAACGCATATTTGAGCGAATGTAAAATGACAGAAGTTACCATAACGGATAGATACATGGATTTAGGGTTTCACATTCAGCAGAAGTAGCGGAGAGAGATGTGTTGAGTGTGGTTCACAAAGCCGGGCTTGTTGGGTTGGGGACCTTGATCGCACTCTGATTTTTGTTGAGTAACTCGAATGACCCGTTCATCGTTACTTTCACTTCCTGGAAGAGCTCCATCAAACGGAGTACTTCGCGAACAGTTGCGCTGACGGCGATGGATTCAGTTCTGACAAAAGGCCGAGAACTTTCTCTTCTTGTGAGTTCCACGAGATGGGTGCAGCAGGTTCAAGTTGAAAAATGAAGCCATTGCGAGAGCGCCTGTTGTTGGCATCACCTGCTAATCAGCGTCGACGTAACCTTTCAGTTGGAGAATAGTGGTTACTTTTGTTGCGTTGGGCGTTAGTTTGTCCGACATCGGACGTATTGCAGTGCTCGATGTAGGTCCGCCATATTCGCCCATTCAGGTCAGCGAAGGCACTGGACGAGCTGGCTTGTGGCGTATGTTAAGTCCGAACGGCAAATGACGGCACCGAATAACAGTCATTCGTACTGCTACTGGTAGAGACGATGATCAGCCGCTGGTAGAGATGATGATCAGCCGCTGAGAGATGTGTAGTGTCAGGGGTTTGTCATAACGGATGAGTGCGGAATGGTGCTGAGGTTGGTATCAGCAATCCCGAACTTCTTCGCGAGGGACTCGGCATACTTAACGGTGGAATGATGGATGATGTCGTCGGACTGAGAAATGTAGAGGCCGACCAACTGGGTGACTGGGTGTGAAATACACATGTCCAGTTTCTCTTGAATGTCCCCTCGAAGCAATCGATGACCGCACGGGTCCTGATGTAATTGCATGTCGTCGGCGTATGCCGCAAGAAGAATGTAGTCGCCGCGATATTTGAGGCGATACATGCCCTAGTCATGCAGAAGTTTTTCGAAGCCACGTTCAACGAGGATGGTGTGCAGATATTGCTGCCACATACGCAGTGCCTGTTTGATGCCGTGGGGGGACTCTTGGAGCACGCTTACCTTTGACTTGTATTTTTTTAACGCTTGTGGTTGTTCGACATTGGTTGTCGTGTCGACGATTGCGCAGAAGAATGTGTTGACGTCAACCGTGCATTACCATGAATAGCAAGTTTCCAACCATTCCTGGTAAGACATCTGGCTAAATCGTGACTGTTTTTGGTTCGAAACATCACAATTTGTCACTATTTTGCTATCGGTGTATCACAATTAGTCACGAACATTGTTTTTTCGGAGTACCACAATTAGTTATAAATAATGTTTGTGACACTTTTGTTACAATCCCAAATGGGACTTAGCGAAGGATCGCTCAGGGTTGATCGCAGTGTAGTATTGCAGCGGAAGTTTGAATCTCAGGTCAGAGTGAATGTAAATGACTGAGTTGATAAAAGCATGCATACATTGGGTTTATATAAGAATACAAGGGAATACGAAAAGACCTAGGCTAGCCATGTACTCTAAGGGGTACATTCCCTTATTGCAGCGAGTTCAAACCGTGCGGCGCAGGAACCCGTTTTAAACATGTTCCCGCTCTATTCATTTCAAATGTTTCTGCCTGCATCGGTCTTGGTCAGACGGTTGCTGCGTCGCTTCGACTCTTCTGACTCCTCGACTTCGTACTCGGTAGAGTCGGCTCCTGCAGCATACAGGAATGTCTTCTCATGTAATTTCATATCGTAACAACTTTCTTTTGTGACATGTCCTGAACGGAATGTACCCTTAGGGAACATTCTTTTATCGACATTTGTGTCTCAATGCCCGTTTTCCCGAGTCGCGTCTAAATGTATAATCAACTTCGTGTCCCAAAAGAGTGAATGAATCGCGACACTGTGCGACCAGGGCCCTAGATATCAGACTTTTTAGTCTGATTCAGAGTCCGTTCATACTTTTTTTTTTACCTAGTCTGAAGTCTAAGATTTTATTATGTATCTTGTTTGATTTTTCAGAGTTTGTTTTTATGAGTTGTCTGAAATTTCAGCCTAATATTATTAGTGTAGGCTGAGCCTCAGACTTGTATCGGGGGTGCACTCTGCGAGCTTATCGGGGCGAAGTTTCCTGGAAATTTCTTTTCGATATGCCCACTTCCAAGATGGCAGTGAAGTGCCTGGACGTGAGCAACGCACACTTCAACAGCTGGGACATCCGAATACACCGTATTCTCCCGGACAAAACACCCCCCGTAATAGTACACCCCCGAGTAGCTTGTGCGGGGGGGGGGGTACTATAGCCGACCTCGTATGTACTATACCCCCCCCCTTTTTTGGTGATTTTCTAGAACACCCCCCTTTTCTTACAGATTCCTATTATAGCTGTTATCGAGTCAGATTCCTTACGGGAGAATATCGCGAGGATGCTTCCTAGATGAAATTTCGTGTGTACTTTCACTTAGAATCTGCCGACATTTCCCCCCTCCCACAATCTCGCTGTCACCACGCTGGCGAATCTTCCGCTGCAAGTGGCCCAAGAGGTGAAACTCACATTCTCGCCAAAACTCACATTCTCACCTCTGTTAGGGCGTGTTCCTACGGCCTCATATCAGGAAACATCGTATCAAGAATGTACTTTTTGCCAGGTAAAACTAGCGAGAGGTTTTGGGTTTCGGGGAATTTTCAGTGTGAGCCGGATACGAGGTTCTCTTGATACGAGGTGTAGGAACACGCTCTTAAAACGACCATTGAAACACCCAAATTGTCTAATTGAAAAATACTCTTACACTAAAATATGCCATATGTAACCACCCGGGTATTATATAGGATTTTCCGTTGAGAGGACCCCCCCCCTTTTTTCCCTGTGGTTATCATAATACCCCCGGGTGTTATGTCTGGGAGAATACGGCACTCGTTCCGCGAGAATATATCCCAGTTACGCTAAGAAAATGATTGCGTGATTACGAGATTTCTAAGACAAAATCTCGTCACATGTAAGTTATCGCTAATGTATTGTAAAGAATAGGCGATTTTGATGCTATTTTGTTGTAAAAACATCTGCAGCACGCACTGCTGTGAAATTGCGAAGCTCTTGATTCGTAGTGAAAGTTTCGTGCGGCACTGCCAGATGCTCACACGGCACGCCAAGCAACAGTTTCTGCCTGCTGCCAGCTCAGCTGCGTGGCACTTGGCCCACCTGGTACGTGACAACAACCAGATCGGGTGAACGATCGCATCGCTTGAAACGCAAATCCAAATTTGACAAAATCGGCACACAGGCGAGAAAATGGGTACAGAATGGTAATCACACACACGACGAAACGAAATGCGATCAGCAGAAACAACCATGCGCTACACGTGAAAAAAACACCGGAATGCCGCCGACATGAGCAGAGGCGATGCACGAGCACGTTGCCTGATGCAGATCCGCCGACCCTGACTGGTCAGACCTCCTGACTTCAGAACACTGACCAATCAGACGAACGATTTTTTGGCCGAAGTGACTTCAAACTAAATCCGGGGAAAATTTTTCCCCATCAGGGAGCCTAAAATTGAAACGTCAGCCCTGGCGGGAAACCAAAAATTTCCGAGCGCGGCACCACACAGCTGCGTTGGTATGCTGTAATCAGCTTCAATGTTATTATAACTATGCTTTTACGAAACTGCATGATCATCTTAAAATTGGAAAGTAACTCTGACAGTTCAGAAAAAAAAAAGTTGTGCTTGTTTGAAGTTTCAGACTAAAATTTTTAGGCACCTCTGACAGACAGAGTTCCATGAGGGGTGTACACTGATCGATCAGAGTGCCTCAAAACGAATCTAGGGGCTTGTGTGCGACCAAGCTACATATACAGGCGCGTCTGATTGGGTGGGGTGAATGAATTGCGACACTCATTGGTGGTTTGTTTTCACGCCTGCAATTTTTCATTGTGTGGGTGGGTGCATGTGGTCGGATCGGGCATTTCGAGTCGCATGCATTTTTTCTACAGACGAGTCATCTTTAAAACCAGGGTGCACATTCAACGCGGTTCGGCTTGAGATGTTGGGAAGGGGGTTTGGAGAAAAACAGTGATTGGCTCACGAGGGGCGACAAAAAAAATGATTCCGCTAGAGCTTCGGGCATTTCGTAGGTGGCGGGAGGGGGTGAAATGACAAGTGTGGGTGAAACCGAATGGCGGGAGGGATGAAACAGATTGGCGGGAGGGGGGGGAAACGAAATTGCGGGGGAGGGGGGAAACAAAATTGCGGGGGAGGGGGGAAACGAATTTCGACGGGGAGGGGGAAATGAAATTGCGGGGGCGTGGGGAAACGAAATTGCGGGGGAGGGGGGAAACGAATTTCGACTTGAAGGGGTTGAAAGCACACCTCGTAACCCACTCAGTCAAGGGATAACCTTTGATGCACATTCAGCTGAATTTGCACCCCGGTTTTAACTCGTCCGCGACGTCTGCGTGGTCCACGCTGACCAATGTAAAATACACCACTGTTCGCATCAATGCGACGCGCATTTGTGACACAAGACAGTTTACCGTATGCCGTTTTTCGGCGTCACAAAGTGATTGAGACACAAGTGTCGATCTGAGAATGTACCCTTACTTATATCTGTATTCGGCTCTTCGACTGATTGTGGCCCTTCATTTATGCACAAGTACTATTCCATATCGTAACAAAACGATGGTTTGAGGCGACTCAAAACCATCCGCCATGCTCTTTCAACTGCTGGCCGTCTAGATGTTATCTTAAGTGGGGGAGCATGTGCAAAAACATCCACCCCACCCACTTCCTCCCCCAAACACCCATCTACCCATCCTCGCCAGCCCACACCAGAACAATGCCCGACTGATGAGGTGAGATGGAAACAAACCTTGCATGCTGCATGCGTGCTCACTTCTCAGCTGAGATACGGTAAACAAAACAAAACATACTCTTTATGCTGGTATGTTGGAGTTGCAAAAGCGCACACTACATGGTGGTATGGTATACTGGAGGTGCAAAAGAATCTACACATGCAATGGAATCAGAGGAGGAGAGGGGATTGACTGGTCAGCTGATGTAATCGGTGGGATCGTCCGTGAAGGAATTCACTCCTCCCTCGTCATCGCTCCATCCTCATCCATCACTGTCAGCTTGCAGCGCAGCAGCACAATATTCAGGACGGCTAGTAGGCCTGTGAACTCCATGCCGAGTGCGTGCTCAGCTGATGTAATCCGTGGGATCGTCCGTGAAGGAATCCACTCCTCCCTCGTCATCGCTGCGGCCCACCCAGCCTTCGCTGTCCGCTCGCACCAATGTTGAATGCTCTCTACTACCACCCATCCGAACCCATGCTGCATGCTTTGCTCAGCTGATGTAATCCGTGGGATCGTCCGTGAAGGAATTTACTCCTCCCTCGTCATCGCTGCGGCCCACCCAGCCTTCGCTGTCCGCTCGCACCAATGTTGAATGCTCTCTACTACCACCCATCCGAACCCATGCTGCATGCTTTGCTCAGCTGATGTAATCCGTGGGATCGTCTGTGAAGGAATTCACTCCCCCCTCGTCATCGCTGCGGCCCACCCAGCCTTCGCTGTCTGCCCGCACCAACACATCCACCAGCCCCGCCTCGTCACGTGCAACCTGGCGTGCAGTCACAGGGGGGGTAGAACAAGGTAAGGGAAGGGCGAAGCAAAAGGATATACACCCCGCCACCTTTGTTGTTTGGGCCCACCCAGCCTTCGCTGTCCGCCCGCACCAACACATCCACCAGTCCCGCCTCGTCACGTGCAACCTGGCATAATGGCGTTCAGGCACAGGGGCAAGAGAAAGCGAGGAGAACGGGGAGGGAAATAGAGAAGGAGGAAAAAAAGACAAAAATAGACTCCCCACACAATTCATCAGCAAAGAAGGAGCCCTTGTGATCAACGCCATGCCGTTCAGCCACAACCTACAACTGCCTGAGGAGCAAAGAAGGTACGACACGAGGAGCTCACGTGAGTATCGCCCATCCCCTTCCCCTCCACCCCTTACCTGCCTCTTTTTTCCCCATTTCCCTCTCTTCCCGCCTTTCCTCCACCCTCGCCCAACGTCCCATGCTCACCATGAGCTCATCATCCAGGTACGACACGAGGAGTTATGGTAGTTATCCCCCATTTCCTACTCCCAAAAGTGACTCTACCTGCACTCCTGCACCTCCCCATTGCTCACCATAATCTCATCATCCAGGTACGACACGAGGAGCTCTTGAGAGTATCGCCCATTCCCTTTCCCCTTCTGCCCACCTGCCTCCTGTCCCCTTCCCCCACAAACCCCTCTGCCCCACCCCCCCTCGTGCTCACCATGAGTTCATCATTTTAGTAAGACACAAGGAGCTCTCGTGAGTATACTTCCACCCTCGTCTCCCCCCCCCTCTCGCCCCCCCCCACCCCCTCTTCCTCCCCCTTCCACCACCCCCCGTGCTCACCATAAGCTCATCATCCAAGTACGCCACGAGGAGCTCTCTTGAGTATCCTTCCACCCTCATCCCCTCCCTCCTTCCCCCCTCACCCCCCACTCCCTCCCCCCTCCCACCTTCCTGCTCACCATAAGCTCATCATCCAGGTAAGACACGAGAAGCTCTCTCGAGTATCGCCCATCTGAATGTCAGCATAGCGGGAAGGAGAAGAAGGGGTGTGACGGGAAGGGTGTGAGGGGAGGGGTGTGAGGGGAGGGGTGTGAGGGGAGGAGTGCGAGGGAATGAGTGTGAGGGATGGGGGAAGGCGACGAGGAGAGTGAAAAGAGGGGGGTTAAGGCGAGTGACCACTCCCCCTACCAGAGGAGAGTGAGAGGACTGGGGAATGTCTGGGAACACTGACTGAGAGGAACGCACAGGCCGGCATCTATGGTGTCTTGCAGCGCAGCGGGCAGCGATGGGAGGAGAGAGGAGAGCTGATCCACAATGGCTGTGAAATTCCAAGGGGCAGCACCACCCACCCAGGGGCACCACCACCCACCCAGGAGAATCACTACGCACCCAGGGGCACACGCAGGCCAGCGTTGATGGTGACTTGCAGAGCAGCGGGCAGCGGCTTGAGGAGAGAGGAGAGCAGAGAGAGGGGTAGGCGGGGACACTAACCGAGGGGAACGCGTAAGCCAGCATTGATGGTGTCTTGCAGAGCAGCGGGCAGCGACTTGAGGAGAGAGGAGAGCTGATCCACGATGGCGGTGAGGGGCGCTGGGATGCTGCCACCTGTCACGATGGGAGTGGTCACCTCGATCTCCGCATACTCCTCCTTGAGCCTGGTTGGGATGTTGTGGAGTGCGGTGGAGTGCGGTGGAGTGCAGTGGGTTAAGGTGGAGAGCGGTGGAGTGGTGGTGGAGAGGGACGGGGTGATCGTACCAAAGCCAAGGGGGCAAAGTGGATCAGCGATGGAGAGACAAGGAGGGGGTTGATGACGGGGAGAAGAGGGAGAGGGAGGAAAAGGGCAGAGGAGGGAAAGAGGCTACATGGAGGAGGTGAGAAGCTGAATGGGCGAGTCAAGGAGGGAGGAGAGGGGGACAGGAAAGAGGGAGCTATATGAACGATAGAAGGGAGGCAAGTCAGAGGGAGCTTACTTAAGTGAGTCTTCCATTTCAAGCTTCGACTTGATGATTACGTTGGACTCGGCCTGATGGGCATGGGCATGAGCCGGCATGGGCATGGAGTGCATGTTTGGACGATGGGTGGTGGCGGCGGCGGTGGTGGCGGTGGCGGCGGCGGCGGCGGCGGCGGTGGTGGTGGTGGTGGCTTTGATTGCATGTAGGAGCGTCACATACACACCATACAGATTGTGCAAACCACTCACAGCGACTCAAAAAGAGACTCAACACAACCTTGAGGAATCGGACAACTGCCGTGGCGGTGATGGTGCTGCCGGGCGAGCATGATATGCAGCTGGAGAGCGCTGATGAAGGCCACCGGCCGAAACGCGCGTACGCTCAGGTTTGAATGACAAGTTCTTACCTATTCGATCCCTACTAGCCTAAAGCTCAGCCTAAAGGAAATTAGGACGAGGAAATCAGGACGAGTTACCTGTTAGGACGAGTTACCTGTTGGATCCAGGTCGAAACTGTCTTTTTGTGCCGTGGCGGTGATGGTGCTGCCGGGCGAGCATGATATGCAGCTGGAGGGCACTATTACCCACACGGTGCTAATTGCATGCGGGAAGATTTTTGAGAATTCTCAAAAATGCAGCTGGAGGGTGCTAATACCCACACGGTATCACATGCTAATTGCATGCCGGAAGATCATATCTCCCTAACTACTCACGGCCTCACACATGTAGCCATCAAGTATGATAAATCGATTTTTGAGTCGACTAAAAAATCGACTTATCACACACGGCCTCACACATGTAGCCATCAAGTATGTGATACCCACACGCACCGTCCCACCAACCAACCAACCAGGCACTTACCACGTTGAGGAATTGGGGGGGACGACAGCTGTGGCGATGATGGTGCTGCTCGGAATGATGTGCATGTGCAGGGCTTGCAGTGCAGGGCTTGCAGTGCATGCTGTAGGAAAATAATATACACACCAACTACTCACCACATTGAGGAATCGGACAGCAACCGTGGCAGTGATGGTGCGGATGGAGGGCTTGTGCAGTGCATGCTGTCACCACACCACCACACCGCACCATCCGTGATCACACATGCGATCACACCAACATGCCTACCCTTCAAAGCAACCACCAACCAACCAGCTACTCACAACATTGAGGAATCGAACGACTGCTGTGGCGGTGATGGTGCTGCCTGGCATGATGTGCAGCTGCAGGGCTTGCAGCGACGCCACCTGAGGGGGTAGGCGCCTGTGGGTGGCGGGTACCGAAGGTGGGAAGGGGAAGAGGAGGGGGAAGATGTCGACTCTAAAGGCATGATGTGGAGCTGCAGGGCTTGCAGCGACGCCACCTGGGGGGGTAGGCGCCTGTGGGTGGTGGTGGGGAAGGGGGAGAAGGGGTAGGGGAGGGGGGAGGAAAAGATGGTACAGCTGTGGCGGTGATGGTGCTGCCTGGCATGCTGTGCAGCTGCAGGGCTTGCAGCGACGCCACTTGAGGGGGTAGACGCCTGGGATTCGTGGGTACCAAAGGGGGAGCAGGGGAAGAAGAGGAGGGGGAAGATGTCGACTCTAAGGCATGATGTGCAGCTATAGGGGTTGCAGCGCGGCCAGCTGCGGGGGTAGGTGCCTACAAGCGGTGGTAGGAGGGTAGGGTAAGATGATGTGTGTGTGCTGGTTTAAGAGATGATGATGTGTGTGTGCTGGTTTAAGAGATGATGATGTGCAACTGCAGGGCTTGCAGCGAGGTCAGCTGCGGGGGTAGACAGGCTGTGGGTGGTGTGACGGTAGCAAAAGTGGGAGGAAAAGGGAAAGGGGGGATATGATGTTTACGCCAAGGGGAACGCGTGACGGCACAGTGAACCGATGGAATTGCACAGCATACTCACTGCAGGACAAGGCGGGCGGCAGGCAGCGACTCACTGTAGCACAAGGCGGGCGGCAGGCAGCGACTCACTGTAGCACAAGGCGGGCGGCAGGCAGCGACTCACTGTAGCACAAGGCGGGCGGCAGGCAGCGACTCACTGTAGCACAATGCGGGCGGCAGGCAGCGACTCACTGTAGCACAAGGCGGGCGGCAGGCAGCGACCCACTGTAGCACAAGGCGGGCGGCAGGCAGCGACCCACTGTAGCACAAGGCGGGCGGCAGGCAGCGACCCACTGTAGCACAAGGCGGGCGGCAGGCAGTGACTCACTGTAGCACAAGGCGGGCGGCAGGCAGCGACTCACTGTAGCACAAGGCGGGCGGCAGGCAGCGACTCACTGTAGCACAAGGCGGGCGGCAGGCAGCGACTCACTGTAGCACAAGGTGGGCAGCAGGCAGCGACTCACTGTAGCACAAGGCGGGCGGCGATGAGGCCAGGGCTCTGCGCTCCCGCCCACACAAAGTCCCAATAGCCCTCCAGTAGGGGTGAGCTGGTGGGTGGGTGCGGGGCATGAGGGAAGGAGCGGGGGAGGGGCAAGGGGCAAGGGGCAGGGGGAAGGGGAGGGGCAAGGGGCAGGGAGCAGGGGAAGGGGGAGGTAAGGGGCAGGGAGCAGGGGAAGGGGGAGGTAAGGGGCAGGGAGCAGGGGAAGGGGGAGGTAAGGGGCAGGGAGTAGGAGGCGGGGGAGGGGCAAGGGGGCAGCGGGAAACATGAGGCGCCTGGCAGGAGGCTCCTCGCTCCCCCCCACACAAAGTCCCAATAACCCTCCAGTAGGGGGGAGCTGGTGGGCGGGGGTGGAGCAGGGGGCAGGGGGAAGAGAGAAGGGTGAAGGGGAAAGGGGGAAGGGGGCAGGGACAGGGGGCAGGGAGAAGGGAAGGGAAGGGGTAAGTTGTAACCCTCTTTTACCATACCTGGTGGGGCGAGTGGTGGGGTTGAGTCGCTCCAGAGCCACCACCCTCTCAGAAACTTGTATCGTCCCTGCCGCATTGCCCTGTGCATGTGGCAAGCCTCCTTGTAACCCTACCTACCTTTCCTTCTGGTAACGCTGTTCCACTCTCGCACCTGGTGGGGCGAGTGGTGGGGTTGAGTCGTTCCAGAGCCACCACCCTCTCGGACACTTGAATCTTCCCCGCCGCGTTGCCCTGACACCCGCGCATATCGTGGTAACCGCATTGCTCCTTGTGGTGGTAACCCTATTCATAACCCCATTGTTACTGCACCTGGTGGGGCGGGTGGTGGGGTTGAGTCGCTCTAGAGCCACCACCCTCTCAGACACTTGTATCTTCCCCGCTGAGTTGCCCTGCCCGGTAGATAGAGACTCCACGCCGCCTGCGTCCTTAATCTGCGAGGGGGAAACAGCAGCAAAAGGGTGGTCGTAATAGAGCACACTTGTATTTTCCCAGCCGCGTTGCCCAGTCCTGTGGATAGTGACTCCACACCGCCTGCATCTTTAATCTGCGGAGTAGGGGGGAATCGGAAAAAAACGGTGAAAACGGTGGAAACGGAGAAAACGGAGAGAATTTGGCGGTAGAGAGGTGAGGAAAGAGCAGAGGGAAAAAAAATGGCTCTCTGGGGGTTTCAGCGAAAACGAGAGCACAGTGCTGCAACTTGAACTTGAAACTTTGACTTGGAAAGGGAGGAAAAGCGTATAACGCGTACGGCAAGCAGCAGCGCCTCTTTAGCGGCGACTCGCTCCATTTCCTTCGCGAACGACGAGACGCGCATGTCCCCTCCTCCCGCCGCCGCCGCCGCCGCCGCCGCCGCCGCCGCCGCCGTTGTTACCGCTCTCCTGCTGACTTGGCGACACGTGGCCCGAATTCCAACCCTACTATTCAACCTCGCACCGCGCTGGTGGTGGCAGGAAGAGAACGACATGCCACGTGTCGGCATGGCATTGGACGAGGCAGGGCGGAATTTGCTAGGAGAGTCGGAGGAGAGCGGTGCCGTCCCTGGTACTTGGGCGCGAGTAACCGGCAGCGAAAGCGAGAGCGAAAATGGGGAGGCCATCTGTAACAGCATGGCGACGGAGAAACACTATCTAGGGTCGAGTGATAGCTGGTCGCGGAAAGTGCGGCGAGAATGGCGCAGATAGGCAACGAGCAATTGCAATGGTTGGGCTGGGTTGGGAGCGGAGGTGGGGCGAAAAGAAGTGACAGCACAAAAAAAGAGCGAGGGGTCTGAGCACGGCTGAGGCAAAAGTTCGCCGCCCGTGGGGATCGAACCCACGACCACAAGGTTAAGAGCCTTGCGCTCTACCAACTGAGCTAGGGCGGCTGTTGTTTCAAATCAAAACATTAAATAGAACATAAGAAAGTCGCTTGCTACCGTACATCAGATTTCGATAACTGGACTCCCGTCGTCTTCCCTTGATCCCGCGGGCCGCAACCCATTGTCAGAACCCGCTCACGCGGCACTATGTACATCAGGTAGCTAGCTAGTCGTTCGTTCCGCTCTCTGAAAGTTGTTCATACCCGTTTAACTCCACCACAGCCCATCGTCAGGCGGCTCGATGTTGGACGACTGGGAGGACGAGCGGGAGCGGGTCGTAGTCGCCGGAAACTACGGCGGGAATCACGGCGGGGGTTACGGCGGGCAGTATGGCTACCAAGGATACGGCGGGGTAGGTCATGCGACTCGTCGGTGCGATTAGACGGTGCGACTCGACGGTGCAATGGCCTTCACGTTCTCGCCGCACCCCTCGCCAAATTCTTCCCCGGCCCTGGAAGTCCCAAGTGCCGTCGCGTCAGCAGCAGCGGCTCGACTCAACGAGCCGCTAGTCAGAATGGAATTCCTTAGAAGCTAGAAGCCCACGTGGCATTCGGCCATAGGCCACCCACTCTTCCTGACCACTCCTCACCGCTCCTTTTCCTTCTCCGCCCCTCACACCACCCTTTCCAAACCTGGCCCTCATGACGAAGACGAGCCACGTCAGCAGCAGCAGAATCCACGTCAGCAGCAGCAGCGGTTCGGCGATTCGAGCGAGCCTCTGTTCAGCGTGGAGGTGCTTAAAGCGACGGGCAACTTTTGGCAGTGTTGGGTTCAGAAGTTTTTTTTTTGAACCAGGCTTGCCAGCGCGAAAGTGCTGGCTGGCGAAAACCAGGATTTCGTGCGGACACTTTCCATCCGCAGTAACAGTTCGCCAGGGTTCTGGGTTTTGGGTGGCAAATGTGCACCGTCGCTTTAAAGCCCACGCGGCGCTGGGCCACGGCCGCATCACGTGAGGCGCGGTAGATCCCTTGCTTCAACCGCTCCTCACCGCTCCTCACCATTCTTTTTCCGTCTCCACCCCGCACCACCCCTTCCCCCCTTAACAACCCGGCCGTCAGGAAGAGGATGAGTCACGTCAGCAGGATCCACGTCAGCAACAGCCACGTCAGCAGCAGCGGTTCAGTGACTCGAGCGAGCCGCTGTTCAGCGTGGAGGTGCTTAAAGCCCACGCGGCGCTGGGCCACGGCCGCATCACGTGCGGCGCCACATTGCAATGTACTTGCTATAACCGCTCCTCACCGCTCCGCACCACTCCTTTTCCCCCACCCCTCACCAACCGCTCCCCCTCTAACAGCGCGATCCTCAGGACGAGGATGAGCCACGTCAGCAACAGCCACGTCAGCAGCAGCAGCAGCGGTTTAGCGATTCCAACGAGCCGCTGTTCAGCGTGGAGGTGCTTAAAGCCCACGCGGCGCTGGGCCACGGGCGAATCACGTGCGGCGCTGCAGGGAACTCCGTGGTGGCTGTGGGGACTTCTGACGGCTGGCTCGTGCGATACGACTTTCTCAACGATGAGCTGGCAGGTGGGCGGGCGGCGGGCGGGCGGGCGGGTGGGTGGGTGGGTGGGTGGGTGGGTGGGTGGGTGGGTGGGTGGGTTGGTAAGTGAGTGAGTGAGTGAGTGAGTGAGTGAGTGGGAATGTGCTGGTGGGTAAGTGGATGGCCAACTCCGTGGTGGCTGTGGGGACGTCGGACGGCTGCCTCGTGCGATACGACTTCCTGAATGATGAACTCGCAGGTGGTTGAGTGCTTGGGTGGGCGGGTGGGTGGGCGGGTGGGTGGGCGGGAGTCCGGTATTGATGTGCCTCAGAAAAGGGCAACGTAACCTCCCTTTCCCCGTCTTCCCTTCCCTATCTCCCCCCCTCCCCCGCTTCATCCTCCCCCACCCCTTTCAGAGGTCAACCTGGCGTCACACATCCCGCCAGACACTAACTAACCTCCCTTCCCCCACCCTCCTCTCCCACTGTTCCCCCATCCCCCCCTCCCCCCCTCCCCGTTTCATCAACCTAGCGTCACACATCCCGCCAGACACCGCATCGTCCACCACCCGCGGCGCCCCCTTCCCCCCTCCCCTCTCAGTAAATCCGTGTCCCTCATTTCCTTCCCCCAACCCACCCCCCTCCACTCCTCCTTCAGAAATCAACCTGGCATCCTACATCCCTCCAGACACCTCCTCCACCACCACCACCTCCTCGTACCCATCTGCACCGCTCGTCAACGGCTCGTACCGCATTCACGTGAAGAGCGTGTTTGTGGACCCGGGCGGCCGCCACACACTCGCCGTGCTGCAACACACGCCCCTCGGCGCCCCATCTAGCGCCATTTCCACAACCGGCAGCAGCGGCAGCAGCGGCAGTGGGAGTGGGAGTGGGCATGGGCATGGGAGTGGGAGTGGGAGTGGGAGTGGGACCGGTGGAGCGGTGGCAGGGATGTATGCAGCAGGGACGTACTGGGATGTGGTGTATGTGCATGGGGGGTGGCAGCGCGCGCGGCATGTGGCACGGCATCGCATGGCCATTGGGGCTGTGGCTGCTGTGGCGTGGCAGCCTGCTCCCATGGCACATGATGGTATGTGTGGGGGGGGGGGGGGGGGGAACGTGGGGCATTCATGCTGGCCTGATGGGGCGTGATGGGGTGTGTGATGGATATGGTGTGGAGAGTATACCACATGGCATGGCACATGAAGATGGTATGCTTTTGTTGTGTGCCACTCTGCACCACTCTGCGCCACTCTGCACCACTCTTCACCACGTCTCAACCCCACTTATCTCTCTCCACACCAGGCAGCACGAGGGAGATCATTCTTGCCACGGAGGGCGGGCGGCTCTACGAGGCGTCGTTTGAGGAAGCAGACAAGAGAGACCGCCCACTGAAGCTGTTGTTCGAGCTGCCCGACGCTGAAAAGTGCCCCTTCCGGGGCATCCAGGTCCGTGCCTTTTGAAAATTCCCAAAAGTGACTTTTATCCAGGTCTGTGCCTCTACATTAAGTTATCTGACATTCTTCCAGTGAGCAGCGGTGTTTAAGAGCTAGGTTCAAGCAAGTAGGAAATACAGTGTGACAAAATACTAGCCAATCGGCGAGAGGAAAAAGCCAGTGCCCCTATATTGACATAATTTGCCCCTATGTTAAAGAATTTGCCCTTCTGTTTTTGTAAAAGTGGCTCTTAATTCAAGGAAAGGGCTTCTAATATTTCCTGCATTATTCGATTCCACCCATTTACTGCCCCGAATACAACCACAGATGGAGGTGCTGGGATTACACGGGGGAGGCTCATCAGGGGGAGGCTTTTCTGGGGGGGTAGGAGGAGGAGCAGCAGGGGGAGGTACAACTGCGTCAGGAGCATCATCTCAGCGGTTCTTCGTTCTGGCAGCCACAGCCACTCGCCTGCTTGCCTTTGTCGGCTCCACGACTCTCGAGGTTAGTCCTTTTGAGCAATGAGAGGGGGAGATGCAAGGAGGAGAGGTGCAATCAGGGAGGGGTATAACTGCATTTTTTTGCACCTCCCCCTTTGCATCTTCCCCTGCATTCGACTGCACTGCACCAGGCGGGCGCGTCCTCGCACAACTTCTTCGATTCGAGGGAGTCGTCTTTCCTATTCCCCTCCCGAATATCGTCTTCTCTTTAGATGCAATGCAACAATCCGAATCCCTCTTCTCCCGTTTCTCCCCATTCTACAGGCCACCTTTGCACCCTTCGTCTCTCAGCTGCCTAAGTTCATCGAGCTGCCAGCCTCGTCCAGATTTGTTTGCTCTTTAGTTGTTACAAACCTCCTCTAACACGTCCTTTTCCTTTCCTCCCACTCTACAGGCCACCTTTGCACCCTTCGCCTCTCAGCTGCCTAAGTTCATCGAGCTGCCAGCCTCCTCCCCGCTCATTCCAAGGTACAGACGGACAGACATGCATACAACTGGTGAGACGTCTCAGAAACGGCTTTTGAGCTTTGAGAGTTCTCAAAAGTCACCCTTCGCTTCTCAGCTCAGCTGCCTAAGTTCATCGAGCTTCCATCCTCCTCCCCACTCATACCAAGGTGCAGATTAGCATACGCCGACTAAACAATGACTATTTCTTTCTTATCCTGGTGTCCTCCCTTGTGTGTCTGTTAGTTAGTTAGTTTTTTTTCAATGCCAAGAGAAACCACCTTCTTCTCCCTGTCCCCGAAACCACCAATTCCATGTCCCTCCCCATCTACCCCGCAGCTCGCTGCACTTCTTTGGGCGTCAGCAGCGCTACGCGGAGCGGCTACACAAGATCCACCTTTTCCCTCTCCCCACTCTCCCCACCCCTCTCCCTCCCACTTCCCCGTCTACCCCCCAGCTCGCTGCACTTCTTTGGGCGTCAGCAGCGGTACGCAGAGCGGTTTGCATGGATGGCGGGGCCTGGCGTGCTCTTTGGGCACCTCAACCTCAACGCCACCTCCTCCAGGTACCTGCCTGTGTGGCGTTGAGTTGGTTTTCTCGGCCCAGGATTTTATCACTTGCTTGCCTTTCTCACGCAAAAGCCAAGGCCTGGCGTGCTCTTCGGCCACCTCAACCTCAACGCCGCGTCCTCCAGGTACGTACGTGCCTGCGGGCGGGTGGGTGTTGCTTTTCTAGGCCCAGGCTTTCAACGGTTGCTTCTTTTCTCAGACGAAACTAAAGGCCTGGTGTGCTCTTCGGCCACCTCACCTCACCTCACCTCACCTCAACCTCAACCTCAACGCCACATCCTCCAGGTGCGTGCGTGCCTGCCTGTGGCCCGTGGGTCGGTGTTGTTTGAGTTTATTTTTGAATCGACTCCAAGTTTGCATGCATGGATGGCGGGGCCTGGTGTGCTCTTTGGCCGCCTCACCTCAACCTCAACGCCACATCCTCCAGGTGCGTGCGTGCCTGCCTGTGGCCCGTGGGTCGGTGTTGTTTGAGTTTATTTTTGAATCGACTCCAAGTTTGCATGCATGGATGGCGGGGCCTGGTGTGCTCTTTGGCCGCCTCACCTCAACCTCAACGCCACATCCTCCAGGTGCGTGCGTGCCTGTGCATCGGTGTGTTGCTTTTCGAACCCGCAGGCTTTCAACACTTGCTTCTTTTCTCATGCAAACGCCAAGGCCTGGCGTGCTCTTCGGCCACCTCAACCTCACCTCAATCTCAACGCCACGTCTTCCAGGTATCTTCGGTTCGGGTTGTCGTGAGATTCAGACATGTTCAGACATCCAGTGAGCTGCGTGCGTGCGTGGGCAGGGCAGTTGTCGTGACTCGTTGCTCCTTCCTGTCTGCCCCCTCTACTCCCGCCAGCCTCCCCTCCGGCTCCTCATCAGAGCCCCCTATTCAGCGCAAGTCGTTACTGCCCTTCACCAAGCTGCTCCCAGCCAGTCCCAACAGTGTCCCCTACTCCTCTCCCACTCCTCTCCCACCCTCTCCCCTTCCCCCTCCGCCCAGCTCCTCATCAGAGCCCCCTATTCAGCGCAAGTCGCTGCTGCCCTTCACCAAGCTGCTCCACTCAACCACCTGAGCACCCCTGATGCCGATGGCAGCACTGCCCCCTCCTTCCCCTCTCCCCTTTCCCCTCCCACCAGCCTCCCTTGCGGCTCCTCATCTGAGCCTCCCATCCAGCGCAAGTCGCTACTGCCCTTTGCCAAGCTTCTCCCACCCAGCCACGTTAGCAGCGCAGATGACACTGACGACAGTTCTGGTGCCGCTGCTGCCAGTGCGGCTGCTGTGGTGCATCCGACCGCAATGGCAGTATCGGAGTTCCACCTGCTGCTGCTCTACAGCGACCACATCAAGGTGAGCCTAGAGGCAAAGGGGCAGGTGGGCCGGTAAGGCAGTGCAGCAGCGTGCATGGCAGCAGCGATCGCAATGGCAGTATCGGAGTTCCACCTGCTGCTGCTCTACAGCGATCATATCAAGGTGCGGTGAGAGGGAAAGGGGCAGGTGGGTTGGTTGATAGGCAGTGCCCATGGCAGGGAGCAGCGGCACTGGCAGTGTCTGAGTTCCACCTGCTGCTGCTCTTCATGATAAAAGTAGATTTTTGAGACGTCTCAAAAATCTACTTTTATCACGTCTCAAAAATCTACTTTTATCACGTCTCAAAAATCTACGTTTATCACGTCTCAAAAATCTACTTTTATCACGTCTCAAAAATATACTTTTATCACGTCTCAAAAATCTACTTTTATCACGTCTCAAAAATCTACTTTTATCACGTCTCAAAAATCTATTTTTATCACGTCTCAAAAATCTACTTTTATCACGTCTCAAAAATCTACTTTTAGCACTGGCAGTGTCTGAGTTCCACCTGCTGCTGCTCTTCAGCGATCATACCAAGGTGAGCTGCCTGCCTCTCGCTGTGCCCACGAACTGGCTGTGTTTGTTGGTGTTACTTTTGAGAATTCTTTGCACGCCTCTGCTCTCCCCTTCATCCTTACATCTGCATCATTCCTGCGAGTGTAACCCAAGCAGCTTTCTTCTCTTATCCCGCGCCCTCCCATCAACAGATATTGAACCAAGTGAGCGAGGCACTGGTAGATTAGCTGCCCTTCCTCTCTCAACCCAACACACAAATACATCCTTTTTTCTCTACCACCATCCCCTCAATCCTCCCCCTCCCGCCCTCTACCACCCAACTCTCCCGCTCCTGCCATCAGATCGTGAACCAAGTGAGCGAGGCGCTGGTGGATCAGCTGCCCTTCCACGCCACGTCGCTTGAGATGGCGCCAGGTGGCATGCTCGGATTGGTCGCTGACGAGGTTGCCTCAGCGTACTATGCCTTCTGCTCCAACAACATATACGAGGTGCGTGCGCGTGTGAGTGTGAATCAGTATGGAGACATACATGCAAACATAGATTGTGCATACATGGATGGAGATGAGATGACGTGATGTGATGTGCCTACTATGCCTTCTGCTCCAACAACATCTATGAGGTATGTGCGCGTGTGGGTGAATCGATATGCATACATACCTGCAAACGTAGGATTTGCATACATGGACATGTGATGTCATGTGATGTGATGTGATGTGATGTGATGTGAGGGACCTACTATGCCTTCTGTGCCATGCCAACAACACATATGAAGTGTGTGTGTGAGCTGATCAGTTACATGCATGCACACATGCATGCACACATGCATGCACACATGCATGCACACATGCATGCCTCCTGCCCCAACAACGTATACGACATGTGTTTCCCACCTTTGTGTTCAAACTGGCACTTCTGTTCAAAAGTTCTTACACACTCCCATCCCTCCCTTCTACCCATCTTTCCAACTCACATCGCCATGTGTGACGAGGGCAGGGCCATGTGGCAGGTGTATCTGGACAGGTACGACTAAGCCATGGGTGCTTTGCTGACAAACCCCTCACTCTTCCCCCTACTGCTCTCCTCTCTCCCCATCGTTTCTCCCCAGATTGCTGTGTGTGACGAGGGCAGGGCCATGTGGCAGGTGTATCTGGACAGGCACGACTACGCCATGGCTCTCTCCTTCTGCCGCACGCCCCTGCAGCGGGACCGCGTGTATGCCGCCCAGGCTGATTCCGCGTTCAAAGGCGGAGATTACGAGCGCGCAGCCACTTTCTTTGCCCGGGTGCGTCTCTCAGCAGCACCAAACAGTGGGTTGGGACAGGGTGCAGGTGTATCTGGACAGGCACGACTATGCAGGTATGTCCCTCTGCCACACGCCCCACAGTGGGTTGGGGATTGGGTCAGGTCAGGGTGCAGGCAGGTGTATCTGGACAGGCACGACGACTACGCCATGGCCCTCTCCTTCTGCCGCACGCCCCTGCAGCGCGACCGTGTGTATGCCGCCCAGGCGGAGTCAGCCTTCAAAGACGGGGACTATGAGCGAGCTGCCACCTTCTTTGCTCGGGTATGTGTTTCTGCCCCACACACACGGTGAGTGTGGACTGGACGAGACTGCACTGCCACTGATTGCACCCCTGCAGCGCGACAGGGTATACGCGCCCCAGGCGGAGTCAGCCTTCAAAGACGGGGACTATGAAAGAGCGGCCACCTTCTTTGCTCGGGTGAGTGTGTACTGGACTGGACTGACACATAATGAGCACTCCCCTGCAGCGCGCCCCTGCTCGTGTGAGTGTGTATGTCGCCCAGGCTGATTCCGCGTTCACAGACGGGGACTATGAGTGCTCTGCCACCCTCTTTGCTCGCGTGAGCCTCTCAACTGAGCAGTGGGTTGGGACGGGGTGCAGCCTGCAGGTGTATCTGGACAGGCACGACTATGCCATGGCTCTTGCCTTCTGCAGGTGTATTTGCAGGTGTATCTGCAGGTATATTTGCAGGTGTATCTGCAGGTGTATCTGCAGGTGTATCTGCAGGTGTATCTGCAGGTGGATATGCAGGTGTATCTGCAGGTGTATCTGCAGGTGTATTTGCAGGTGTATCTGCAGGTGTATCTGCAGGTGTATTTGTAGGTGTATCTGCAGGTGTATCTGCAGGTGTATAGGTGTATCTGCAGGTGTATAGGTGTATCTGCAGGTGTATGCGGCTCAGGCGAAGTCTGCATTCAAAAGATGGCGGCTATGAGCGATTCGCCACATTCTTTTCCTCAGGTGGGTTTCTCTCCTCTGTACACAACACAACCCCCCCCACCCCCCCACCCCACTTCCCCTCACCATTCACCACCGCTCTCCACCATCTCCCCCCACCAGACGGCCCACCAGGTGCCATTTGAGGAGGTGGCGCTGAAATTCGTGGAGGCGGGGCCGCAGGGCGCTCTGCTCTGCTACTGTCCCCTTCACCCGAGCAGTCACAGTCACGTCTCATCACAACCAATACCTGCCTTGCATGTCCCCTTCACCCGAGCAGTCACAGTCACGTCTCATCACAACCAATACCTGCCTTGCATTGCATGTCCCCTTCACCCGAGCAGTCACAGTCACGTCTCATCACAACCAATACCTGCCTTGCATGTCCCCTTCACCCGAGCAGTCACAGTCACGTCTCATCACAACCAATACCTGCCTTGCATGTTCCCTTCACCCGACCAGTCACAGTCACGTCTCATCACAACCAATACCTGCCTTGCATGTCCCCTTCACCCGACCAGTCACAGTCACGTCTCATCACAACCAATACCTGCCTTGCATTGCATGTCCCCTTCACCCGCTGCAACCAACAGACGGCCCACCAGGTGCCATTTGAGGAGGTGGCACTCAGATTCGTGGAGGCAGGGCAGCAGGACGCGCTGCGCCCTCCCTACGTTGCAACACCACCCACTGCTGACCACAGCCATTACCTGGGCCCCCCCGCCCCTCCCCGCCCCTGCCACACCTGCTCCCCTCACCAGACGGCCCACCAGGTGCCATTTGAGGAGGTGGCGCTGGAATTCGTGGAGGCGGGGCAGCAGCAGCAGGATGGGCTGCTTTGCTCCGTGCCTGCACTCACTCAAATCATTCCCACCACCCTCCACCTGCTCCCTCCCTCCACCAGACGGCCCACCAGGTGCCATTTGAAGAGGTGGCGCTGAAATTCGTGGAGGCGGGGCAGCAGGACGCGCTGAGGAGCTTCCTGTTACACAAGCTGGACCACCTGCCGAAGCAGGAGCGGGCGCAAATGACCATGGTGGCCACGTGGGCTTCTGAGCTGTATCTTGACAAGGTAATGCACAGACAAGTGTCAAGATGCACGCACAAGTGGGTCCAGGTCCCAGCAGACTTTTGAGTCGACTCAAAAGGTAACACGCACAAGTGGGTCAAGATAGACACACAAGTGGGTCGAGGTCCCAGCAGGACGCGCTGAGGAGCTTTTTGTTGCACAAGCTGGACCACCTGCTGAAGCAGGAGCGGGCGCAAATGACCATGGTGGCCACGTGGGCTTCAGAGCTGTATCTTGATAAGGTAACGCACAGACTTGTGTGGCGTACGGACGGGCATACAAGCACAAGCACAGGCACCGTGTGCCGTTTAACAATGGTGGCAATGTGAACTCAGAGTCGATTGAAATGACAATGCTGGCCACGTGGGCGTCTGAGCTGTATCTTGACAAGGTAACACACAGATTTGTTTGGCGTACAAGCACAAGCACAGGCACCGTGTGCCGTTTAACGAGGTGAACTTCGAGTCGATTGAAATGACAATGGTGGCCACGTGCACTCAGTGATGTGTATTATTTATGTATGCGTGCACACGCGTGATTGTCCCTCCACTTGATGTCCACCTTTTTGTTCTCTTTTCCTCCTTTTAGGTAGGCCCATCATTCACTCTTCCATGCTCCTCTTATCCAGTTTTCTTCGCTTCCTTCGTCCCCCTCTAATCCGCTTTTTTCCTCCTCTCCCTCCTCGCCCTCCTTTCACCTGCGACCAAGCGCAGATAAACCGGATGCTGCTCCAACTGCCACCTGACTTTGAGAAGCACGATTCCACACCTGCCAAGTCCCAGTCCGGTTCTGCTGCTGCCGCCGTTTTCATTCTGGTTCTCCTGTTTTCTCCTTTTCCCTCCTCTTGCCTGCGACCAAGCGCAGATAAACCAGTTGCTGCTGCAACTGCCACCTGACTTTGAGAAGCAAGAGTCCCTACCTACCAAGTCTGAGTCCGGTTCTGCTTCTGCCGCTGGCGCTGCTTCTGGTACTGCTGGCGCCGCTGGTGCTGCTGTGGAAGGAAGCAGGACAGGAGCGGAAGGATCAAGAACGGGAGGTTCGGGAGGTTCGGGAGGTTCGGGAGGTTCGGGAGGCTCCAAGGAGGGTTCAGGAGTGGAGAGGTTGAGAGAGGAGTATGGAAGGGTGGTGGCGGCGTTTCGAGCGTTCCTCAGCGACTGCAAGGACGTGCTGAATGAAGCCACAACCGTGAAGCTGCTTGCCAGGTGGGTGACACATGGTAATGCGCAGTGGTGAGTGGTGGTGAGTGGTGATGAGTGGTGATGAGTACTTTTGACTGAGTAACGGACTGCAAGGAAGTGCTGAATGAAGCCACCACCGTGAAGCTGCTTGCCAGGTGGGTGACACATGGTAATTAATGAGTGGCGGTGAGCGGTGGTGAGGGGTAATGCAAACTTTTGACTGAGACGGACTGCGAGGACGTGCTGAATGACGCCACAACCGTGAAGCTGCTCGCTAGGTGGTGATTGGTGGTGAGGGGTGATGAGGTTTGATGAGGTGTGGTGATTGGTAATGAGGGGTAATTCCTTCCGCCAACTGAGTCTGACCTGTGTTGACCTGTGTTGACGTGGATTGACGTGCGTTGACCTGTGTTGACCTGTGTTGATTGGTGTGTGTGTGTGTGTGTGTGTGCAGCTACGGCCGGGAGGAGGAGCTGGTGTATTTTGCGGGACTGAAGCAGCGGCATGAGACGGTGATCGAGCATTTTATTCGGGTATGTGTGTGGCTGAATGCTGAAGCAAGAGGTGCATTACCTTCCTTGTCTTTCTGTTGCACGATAGTCTGAAACATCCCTTGGAGGTACAGTCTTTCTTCTTGCAAAATTTCCAAGATATGGTAATTCAATGTAATTATATCTATGCAGGAGCTGTTTCAGATGGTCAATGCCTTTTGTCTCTCTCCTCCCCCCACTTCTCCCCCCTTTTGTGTCGTCCCATGTCTCTGCAAACACATGCATCCAATCCGGTGTTGCCACCTCAGCAAGGCGATGCTGACTCAGCAATCGCCGTGCTGCGCCGGCCCTCAGTGCCTCTGGAGCTTCTGGTAAGTCGCCCTCACTCACCCTCGCTATTGTCACACTCTTTAACAGTACAGTGACCCTTCTCCAGACTCCCTCTACTGTCACATTCTCTCTTCTGCCGCCCTATCTGCTGTTGCTCTGCCTCCGCCCGCCAGTGCAAGTTTGCTCTGCTGCTTCTCATGTCTTTCCCCTTCTGTTCCCCCCCCGCTCCCCTCTTGCCCATCCCCCCACCTGTCCTTCGCCAGCACAAGTTCTCACCCGCTCTCGTGCTCCTTGCTCCCTCCAACACCGTTGACCTCTGGATCATGCCTGCCTCTGCTGCTGCTGCTTGTGTTTCTTCTGCCTCTGCTGCGGTGTCTACCGCTTCTCATATTCCTCCCTGCCCCCGTTCTCCCCTATCCCCCCCCCCCGTCCTTCTCCAGTACAAGTTCTCACCGGCTCTCGTGCTCCTTGCTCCCTCCAACCCCGTTGACCTCTGGATCATGCCTGCCCCTGCTGCTGCTGCTTGTGTTTCTTCTGCCTCTGCTGCGGTGTCTACCGCTTCTCATATTCCTCCCTGCCCCCGTTCTCCCCTATCCCCCCCCCCTGTCCTTCCCCAGTACAAGTTCTCACCGGCTCTCGTGCTCCTTGCTCCATCCAACACCGTTGACCTCTGGATCATGCCTGCCCCTGCTGCTTCTACCCACCCCCCCCTTTTCTCATCTCTCCCCTTTTTTCCCTTCATGCCTCCCACCCCATGGTCAACAGTAAAAGTTCTCACCGGCTCTCGTGCTCCTTGCTCCCTCCAACCAACACAGTCGACCTCTGGATCATGCCTGCCTCTGCTGCTGCTCATGTCCTTCCCCTTCTGTCACCCCTCCCTGTTTACCCGTCCCCCTTCCCCTTCCTTGCCAGTACAAGTTCTCACCGGCTCTCGTGCTCCTGGCTCCATCCAACACCGTTGACCTCTGGATCATGTCTACCTCTGCTGCTTCTGCTCCTGCTTCGTCTTCTTCTGCTTCTGCCGGTGCTGCTGCCGCTGCATCTGCTGCTTCTGGGTTTGATCCTCGTCGGCTCATCCCAGCAATCATGCGCTGTGCTACAGCTGCTAGTGGTGCTGCTACAGCCGCCACTGTTACCACTACCAGCAACCAGCCAAACGAGGCCGTCCGCTTTTTGGAGTTTTGTGTGCACAGGCTCGGATCCAGAGATCCTGCCATCCACAACCTGCTGCTCTCTCTCTATGCCGACCAGGTCCGTTGCTTTTTTACGCCTCAATGTTTGACGACTCAATGTTTGACGACTCAATGTTTGACGACTCAATGTTTGAGTCTATTTTTTAGGCGCCTCAAAAGAGAGATCCTGCCATCCACAACCTGCTGCTCTCTCTCTATGCCGACCAGGTCTGTTCTTCCGACTCAGAAAGTGCTAACCAAGGCAAAAGGGTGAAAAGCATAAATCAAATCAAATGGGGCATATACGATTTGCTCTTGCTTTATGCCGACCAGGTCTGTTGATCTTACTCTATTTCTGTACAGTACACCCTATTTATGACCAGGTTTGTTGATCTTACTCTATTTCTGTACAGTACACCCTATTTATGACCAGGTTTCATTCATGATTTCTTCCTTGTCTGATCAAACCGATGAGTCATTTCTTGTCAACTTCCTCTCTCGATTCTCCCCCTCCCCTCCATTTCCACCTCTCATCTCTCACATCCCCCCACCGCCACCTCCATGAAGCCTCCACTCACCTCTTCTCATTGTTTATTTCACCTCTCTTTATTTCTGTGCCCCTGATCCCATGTCTATGCAGGCGAATGAAACATCCCTGGTCAACTTTCTCTCATGGATCCCTCCTCCTCCACCTCCACACACCCTCCTCCTCTCCTCCACCCCCTCCTTCCCTACCATTCCCTCCTCCTCCTCCTTCTCCTCCTCCTCCTCTCCCTCTGCCGCAGCCGCAGCAGTGGGGGCACCAGGCCGCTCCCCTGCCCTCACACCCACCGGCACCGCACTCAACCTCTCTCCAAGCCTAGCCAATGCTGGTGGCAGTAGTGGCAGCAGTGGCGGGGAAGCAGGAGGAAGGGGAGCGGGAGGAGCAGCAGCAGCAGGGGCAGCAAGGGGAGGAGTAGTTTACGACCCTAAGTTCGCTTTGAGGGTGTGTTTAGAGCGAAGGAGGATGCGGGGGTGTGTCTGCGTGTACAGTACCTTGGGAATGCATCAAGAGGCCGTAGCCCTGGCCCTGCAGATTGACGTGGCACTGGCAAAACGAGAGGCCAATAAGGCGCGAGAACAGGATCTCAAGCGGTCGCTCTGGCTAATGATTGCGCGCCACGTCATCGAGCAGGGGCTAGCAGGCAGACCCGTGATTGGTGGAGATGATACCGGGAGGAGTAAGAGGGAAGAGGTGGAAGAGAAGGAGAAGGGGAGGGAGAATGAGGAGGAGAGTGCAATGAGGCAGAACGTCCGTAGAGCAATTTCTCTTCTGAAAGAAACCGAGGGTCTGCTTAAAGTCGAAGATATTCTCCCTTTCTTTCCGGATTTCACCCTGATCGACGATTTCAAAGACGCAGTGTGCGAGTCGTTAGAGTCATACGGACAAGAGATTGACCGGCTAAAAGCCGAAATGACCGAGGCGACCCGGGCGGCGGACACGATCCGGAGGGACATCCAGGCGCTGAGTCAGCGCCACGTCATCGTGTCCACACGGGAGACCTGCGGCGTCTGCTCTCGTCTGATTCTCGCCGCCCCGCCGCCCCAGAAAACGCTGCTGTCTGGGTCTGCTTCAGCCGGCGGTGCTGCTGCTGGGGCTGGTGGGGGCGTTGGTGGTGGTGGTCTTTCGGGTGCAGCAGCAGCAGTAGCAGCAGCAAGCCTAGCAACACCATCAGCATCAGCAGCAGGAGCATCAGCAGTGGCAGCAGAGGCAACGCCCTTCTATGTGTTCCCCTGCTCCCACGCCTTCCACATTGACTGCCTGCTCACCCACGTGGTTCAACACTCCGACCCATTCCTGGTGAGGCGCTATTCAGCGAAGGTGCTTTCTGGGGAGGTACTTTCTAAGTGAAGTATCATCTGAGCTGACTTTGCCTAACAATATTTGGGTACAGTGCCCCTTCTACGTGTTCCCCTGCTCCCACGCCTTCCACATTGACTGCCTGCTCACCCACGTGGTTCAACACTCTGATCCATTCCTGGTGAGGTGCTTTCCTGGTGAGGTGCTTTCCTGGTGAGGTGCTTTCCTGGTGAGGTGCTTTCCTGGTGAGGTGCTTTCCTGGTGAGGTGCTTTCCTGGTGAGGTGCTTTCCTGGTGAGGTGCCTAAGCACCTTATTTTTCTTTTCTTTTTTCTTGTTATTTTTTTTGTGGGGGAAGGGGAGGAGGAGGGTGGGTGGGGGGGACTTGTACCACAGCATTCTGCATTGCCACTTCTAGCACCCTCCTTTTCCAATTTCTTTGTGATTCTCCTTCCGCATCTGCCGGACCGCAGATGGAGCATGTGTTGGAGTTAAAGCGGCAACTGCTGGGAGTGCTGGAGACCCCGAGGAGGGGTGGCAAGCAACGAGGCGCAGGAGCAGGAATAGGAGGAGCAGGAGTAGAGGGAGACAGTGACGTGGTGGACATTCATGCGGGACTATCGCCGATTGATAAGGTAAACCTTCACACTAGCAAATTTGGATGTGGGTCGCATTGCTATCTGTCTGAAAGGATCTATTCTCGTTTACGATAAACTTACTGTTATGCATACACTTCTCCATGTTGCTGTGAGTGACTTCTTCTCGTGTAATGGCAGGTGCGGCTGCAGCTAGATGAAGCGATTGCCAGTGAATGCCCTTTTTGCGGTTCACTGATGGTGGCTAGCACATCTGAGCCGTTGATCGCTGCTCATGAAGGAAATGTGTTAGATGCATGGAGCATTTGATCGTCTCGATCAATACTTTATAAACCCTATCGGCTCTTGGCTTCTGTTGATCGAAGATTTGCTGCATGACCTCTGCTCGTAAATACATGCAACTTCGTTCACAAGCTGAATAATGTGCAACTTCGTGATGCAACATCTATCTCAGACACAACAACACAGACTCTGGACACTGACACAGACACAGACACAGACTCTATGTCGTACACTTGGTGACACAGACTCTGTACTTCACGGGTTCGACTCTTACCGAGAATACCCCCCCACACAACATGATCCGCGCCTCGTCCACGACAACGTGCTGCACTGTCAGCTTCGTAAGCACGTCCGCATTGTAGAGGCTTCACACCCAGGCATCTCCGAACCAGGTGGATGATCGGCCACTAAACGTAAACCACGTCAGCTTTTCTTAAGCTCCCCTTGACAGCTTTGCTGGTCGTGGTCAGTCAAGCACCACTTCATCCCCCCACACAGCATCGCGCCGCGAAGTCCCTTCACAACCATCACGCACGCACAAGAACCAGGCAAAGCAATGTCAGCAGATTTCACGAAACAACGATCTGAAATGCGCGACGCGGGATCAATTCAAATGAATTCCGTGGATGGGCCTATCATGGTTGAAATTTGCAGATCAAAACTCACCCCACCACCGCCATTGCCTGTCCAATTCCGCCTGCTTCACTCTCCCCCTGATGTGCACTCGTGCGTGCGCCCACCCACGCCTGCGTGAAACACGCTCTCACTGCACTCAGTAGCAACCTGAAAACTCCCTCTCACCCACGTCGCGAGTTGTACCATACCGCATGGCATTCGAGCGGTGTACGTGTTGAGCGACTGTGGAGATTGCCCCCGGTCGCTTCTCGAGGCGTGAGATGAGTGCGGCATCATTGTGCTTGCGTGGCAACCCAAGGCGTACGATTCCTCAGATGCAAGGAATCCTGTCAGTCGACCTCAGCAATGCGGGCGCTAGCTTAGCCATCGTCGTAAAGTCTTTCCGTCATCGACCAACAGCGTACACTCACAAAAGCTCGATGTCGAGACACTTAATATCCACTATTTCCACCAGTGGCAGGTCTAGAGCCCTTTAATAGCACCCTATTCTCCTCGTAGTGTTCATGTGACACCTTTCCAACTCTGAGTCATTTGGTTGCCCTCCACATGCTCTCCTGAGCTCTAGTGGCTTAGATTTATTAGAGGACGGTTTTCCGTTTCACGAGTTTCTCCAGTCAAAGGTTGATGTTTTATTGCCACTAGTTTATTCGAGCCATGAAGCTTAGGCGGAACCTTCGTCGCACTGCTGCAGTCCACCCCGAGCCGCGCTCGCTTCTCTTCCCTGAGGTCCCCATCCGCGGTTCGAGAGATGAAGGCAGAAAGCTCGCGACCGAGTCCCTTTCAGGAAGTAATGGCGCATCGTCGGGAATCGCGGTAGCGCAAATGACGCTGGATCAGGCTATTGAAGCCTCGGCGCGCGAGCAAAGGCAAAAGCAGCAGCAGCAGCCACAGCCGGCACCGGCTCAGCCGGCACCGACCCAGCCGGCACCGGCTCAGCCGGCACCGACCCAGCCGGCACCGACCCAGCCGGCACCGGCTCAGCCGGCACCGACCCAGCCGGCACCGACCCAGCCGGCACCGTCCCAGCCGGCACCGACCCAGCCGGCACCGACTGAGCCGGCAGTGACGACGCAGCCAGCTGTCACGCAGCCGCAGCCTGTAACACAACCACAGCCGCAGCCGCAGCCGCAGCCGCAGCCGAACGATGGGAGCACGCAACCGCCGCTATTCCCCGGCGTCACCCCCGCGCCCGTTGTCACCCCCACTCCCGTCAACAATCCCCCGGTCGCCAGCGGCGGCGGGTTCGGGATCTTCCCCAGCGGGCCGGGCGGGTTCACCCCCACTCCCGTGACGCCGGAAACTCCAGCTGTGCCGAACACTCCCACGCCGACAACTCCTGTGCCCGCGCCGACGACTCCGGTGCCGGCGCCGACGACTCCGGTGCCGGCGCCGACGACTCCTGTGCCGGCGCCGACGACTCCTTTGCCTGCGCCGACGACTCCTGTGCCTGCGCCGACGACTCCTGTGCCGACACCCAAGACTCCTGGCGTTCCCACGCCTAAGGGTCCTGTCGCCGATCCCACGCCTAAAACTCCTACTGTCCCCACGCCTACCACCCCTGCCGTTCCGACGCCTAAGACTCCTGGCGTCCCCACGCCCACGACTCCTGCCGTCCCCACGCCCACGACTCCTGTCCCCACACCTAAGGCTCCCGGCGTCCCCACGCCCACAACACCTACCGTCCCCACGCCTAAGACTCCTGGCGTCCCCACGCCCACAACTCCCCCAGTCAACCCCAGCGTCCCCACACCCAAAGCCCCGGGCTCGACTCCCACTCCCAAGGTTCCCCCAACGGTCCCTGGTGCTAAAATTCCCCCCGGCGTCCCAAATCCCAAGGTTCCGCCTGTTGCGCCTGGTTCCACGGCCGCGCCTGGCGTTCCGAATCCTAAACTTCCGCCGCTTGCGCCTGGTTCCACGGCCGCGCCTGGCGTTCCGAATCCTAAACTTCCGCCGCTTGCGCCTGGTTCTACGGGCGCGCCTGTCGTTCCGAAGCCCAAGACCCCGCCTGTAGCTCCTGGCAGTCTTGCCGCCCCTGGCGTTCCACGCCCCAAAGTAACCCCCGCTGCACCAAGCTCCGCCGCTGCTCCAGGTTCTGCCGCTGCTCCAGGTTCCGCTTCTGCGCCTGGCTCCGCCTCTGCGCCTGCTTCCGCGCCTGCCAAAGTTCCGAAGCCTGCCCCTGGCTCCGCCAAGGCTCCGGTCCTTGCCCCCGGTTCCACGCGCGCCCCATCAGGTGTGCCGAAAAACGGTTCCATCACCGCGCCGGCGTCGGTCCCCCCGCCGCGCCCCGCGCAGCCCTCCGCTCCGCTTCCGCAGCTTTCTACCTCGGCGAACGCTGCGGCGGTCCCCTACTCGACGACCCCCCCCGCGAACACGACCGCGACGGCGGACAGTGGCGGAAACAGCGTGTCCGCGGGTGCGGTTGCGGGGATTGCAATTGGTGTGACGCTGGGGTTCGTGCTGCTGGTGGTGCTGGGACTGTACGTGTTCCTGCTGCTGAGGCGCAAGAAGGAGGAGGCCGACGGCGAGAAGAAGGGGAAAGCGGGCGGTGCGGGCAAAGGGGCTACTAAAAGTGAGTATGCTGTCTGTTTTGTGTGCTTGCTGCGTTTGATTATGGTGTTAAGTTGGTGGTTTTTTTCCCGCTTGGGTTCTTTTGCTTGGTACGTTCTGACTCATGTCGAGTACACGCATGTACTCACATTCCCCCTTCCCCAACGCCCCCGCCCCAACCCCTTGCTTTAACAGGCAAAGTACCGTTCTACGCAGCTCCGTTCAAGACGAGTAAGGCCACTGGCAATCCGGAAAGCGCGGAGGTGCAAGACGGCGGCGAGTCCGGAGTGACAGGGATACCGCCAGCAGCAGCAGCGGCGGCAGTGGCAGGAGCAGGCGCAGTGGCGACAGGAGCAGCGGTCGCAGCCGCTTCCGCGGGATCTGCCCCTGCTGACAAAGCAGCTGACGTGGCATCTGCTGACGTGGCACCTGCTGGCGCGGCGGCTGCTAGTGGCGCAGTGAGTGCTCGCCCAAACGCAAGTCCGCCGTCTGCTAAAGCCGGGAATAGCCTGACTCCCCCGCCGGGTTCCGCTGGAGGCGCAGGCGGCGCAAGTCCGCTGGCGACCGCAGCGGGAGGTGCAGCAACGGCTTCGGCCGCAGGTTCGGCAGCAGGAGGGGCGGCGCCAGCTGCTGGTGTTGTTGCGGGTGCTGCGGCGGCAGTAGCGGCAGGTGCGGTAGTGGGAGCGGCAGCTGCCACCGCGGCGGCAACAAAGACGCCAGCAGCCGCGAGAGCCGCTGCTGTTCCTGCTACTGGCGCAGCTGGCGCGGGGGTGGTCGCAGGAGCAGCGGCAGCTAAGTCAGGAAACGAGGAGGACGAAATCGATCCGTCCGAGCAGTGGTGGTTCCCCGCTGAAGAGCTCGACCAAGCTACAGAACGCTTCGCTCTTTCGAACAAGCTCGGATCGGGAACTTTCGGAACGACGTACAAGGGAGTGTTGGAAGACGGGCAGGAGGTTGCGGTGAAGGTGCTGAAAGTGAAGGGTTCGCTGAGCGACGCGGCATGGAAATCCGACGCGGAGACGGTTTTCGCGATTCAGCACGAGAACCTGGTTACTTATTTGGGTTATTGCCTCGCCAGTTCGCAGCGAATGTTGGTGCAGGAATTTGTCGCGAACAGTTCGCTTGACGCGGCGCTGCATGGGAGTAACAAGCCAATCTTGGCGTGGAATTTCCGAATGAAGATCGCCAAGGGCGCTGCGAGGGCTCTCACGTTTCTCCACGAAGGATGTAAGTGGCTGCGACCTTGATATCTCCGCTATCCCCCCTATCACCTGTTTCATTTATTTTCCGGCTGCTCCCCGCCCATAACAGCGTCGTATGCTCATCCCTTTGTTTCACTGTAACTCCCATTTCAACCCTTGGCAGGCACCCCCCCCGTTATTCACAAGGACATCAAGTCATCTAACATTCTGCTGGACGCACAGCACGAGGTCAAGGTGAGCATACACCCCTATGTTGTTTCAAATTCAGATATCCAAATTCAAGCTACACCAAGGAACAGATTCTCCTGTCCACATGATTGAGACTTTGTCTTGACTCGTGCTTTTTTGTTGTGCTTTTGTTCTTTCTCTGCTCCTCCCCGCATCAGCTGAGTGACTACGGGTCAGCCAAGCTGGCAGGAGATGCTGCCCTCACGACCATTGTCAGCTCGGCCGGCTCTTATGGGTGAGCAAAGACAGACACTCACTGATTGACATTGTGCATAGGAACTTTCATGTCTTGAAAATGGCTTTCACAATAGAATGTTCTACGTTGTTGTTCGCTCCCGCGAGCATGATCACTCAATCTCCCTTCAACCCCCACTCACCCCCTTCCGTTCTGTGTGGTTCCCAGCTACCTGGCGCCGGAACATGCGCTCACAGGCAAGCTTACAGAGAAGTCGGACGTGTACTCGTTTGGAGTGGTCTTGCTGGAGCTTATTACTGGAAGGAAGCCCAGCGACAAGCAGAGGGGCCAGAAGGACAGCCTGGTTGAGTGGGTGAGTGTCTTGTGCGATGTGGCTTTATTTACATTACAAGGCGACTTACACATTGGGTGACGCATACCCTGACTGACTGTACTAATCATGCCCTTTCTTTCCTCCCTGACCTATCAGGCTCGGCCACTCCTCGCCTCCAACACGCTCAAGGAGCTAGCTGACCCGAACCTGGATGGCTGCTTCGGAGTGAAGGAGATGGATCGTGTCATTGTGGCTGCCTCGCAGTGTGTGAGGCAGTCTGCTGTCCTCCGACCAAGCATGAGCCAAGTAAGCAGTGGTTCTGTGTTTGCACGGTTCCATGCCATTTCTCAGGCCCACAGTGTTGCATGGGTTCTACTAATATGGTCCTATGTTCTCGTTTGCGCAGGTTCTTCGCCTTCTGGATCAGCAGTGAGATAGTGGTACAAGTTTGACATTAGTGAAGTAGGAAACAAATGCTTTCTAGGTCGTGTGAGTCGTTGGAGGCATGCAGAAGAAGGGCATGCTCCAGAATAAGCACTTAGTGCAAACGGCCTGCTAGAAAGTAGATGTTAATGTGTAACTAGCTAGTCATGTAGTTCAGAAATTGCATAACCCAAGGATTGCCTCTTACCTGAAGCAGATACTCTATGTCTCAAATCCCCTTGTCACTGTCAAGCTGAAGGTTTTCCCTGAATCACACGATACGTTTTCTGAAGTGGCTCAATTTACAGGTCAGCTGCTCGATGTGTGTTCTAACGCACCAGGCAAGTCGGGTGCGAGGAGGCGTCCACCACAAGCCTTATATCGAAGCGGATCGCACTTCGCCTTTGGCACAAGAATCTGCTGACATGTGAGCCCTTGGCGGCGGGAGGAGGGGAGATGGACGATCAGATTGCACGAGGCGATCGTGCGAGTGTTCGCGATGATTCGCTGATTGGATGTCGCTGACAGCGTTTTGTCCACATCATGACGGCAACGAATTACAGAAAGTCGACAAGAAAGTGCGTTTGCTGACCGTGAACGAAACGATCTGCAAAAGTCCTCCCGAAGGTCAGGAAAAAGGGCAGACGTTCAGCCACGTGGGCACGGCGGCGAATGAGAGAACCTCGCGGCGAATGTTCAGAACGTGTCAACAAGGTCCCTTCGCAATTCGCAGCATGCATTCGCAGAGCCAGCTGACAAAATGAAAATTTTGTTCTCCCTACCGATGACCATGAGGGAAGACGAAATCTGTTCCCAAGGTTTCCTGACCCAAACATCACAGCCCCTGAAGCTCAGTGCATTCGTCTTTCACGAGAGCAATCAACGATCGAGGAGCCAGCCACCTGATGTATTCCGGGAGAGCCACTATACTAGCAGCTGTGGTGCTAGGTTGCTTCCATTTATCGTGACTCAAGAACCCCTTTGGTGTGTCACGCTCAGCTTAGCCCATCGTCCGCCAACCAATCTCCATTTCCTTTTCCCTGCCTACTTCGAGATTAGTCGAATAGTAGCGTCACTCTGCGTTGTGCGCCGTACTCGAAACAAAGCTGTTTAAATTCACCTATCTCTTTCACGCACATGGCAAGTCTGATCAATCAGGTGATTTCAGGAAGCTGCTGTCTCACAGGGGCCACGGTGGTAGAAAGCTCTCGTACGAGGACCATTGCTAACACTGCAGGAAGCAGCCACCTGTTGCCACCGAACTCCCGGCGTGCCTCTGTTCCGATCTCGAAGCTGCCGCGCTGCGAATCCAAGGGTTTTGTTTCGCCAGTCCCTCTCTCGCGCTCTCGTCAGTGCGAGTTACGCCATTCGTCATTCTTTGCTGGAGAAACGAACGTTCGCTTCACGCGTTCGACCGATGGCTCGGCGTGTCTGTGCGAGCATTTAGAGCAAGCGCACGGGACGAAAAAAGGTGCTGCCAGTGCTCCGTGCAGAGTAAGGTCCCAAGCGGCGATTAATCCCCATGAAGACTTTAGGGGACGGCAGCAGGATGGGCTCTCGGTGGTCTGGAGGGAAACTAGGTGAGTCGCCTGTGACCCTTCCTTACTGCTATCAGTAATTATTCTGATAGTAGGCTATCAGTAACCTCGTCCTGACTACCGTAGTTGACGACACTGTTTTAGTCACTTAGTAAAAAGTTACTGAGTTATGTATAGTATATGCAGCAGTTCATTTACATTTCAAACCAGACTCAAAACCCCCCCTCCCTCCCCCCCCCCCCCCCCCCGCCCCCCTCCCTCCTTTTTTTTTTTTTCAAACAGACGGTCGCTGAGAAGAATTTCGCCCAAGGGCGTCGCCGGGGAGCTCATCAAGCTCGCCATCCCTGCTGTCATCGCCGGATTGGCGGAGCCTGTCGCGCAGCTCACGGAGACCGCATTCATTGCACGAACCGGTAAACTACCACTCAATTTTTTCTGAAAGTATTGTCATAATTACTATTGTTTTCGTTTTATTCCATTTCTAAAGTGCATTGCTTTCGTGTATCTGCAGGAGCCGTGAGTCTCGCGGCCATTGGCGTGTCCATCTCTGTGTTCAACCTCGTCTCGAAGGTCTTCAACTTCCCCCTTCTCAACATCACCACGTCCTTCGTCGCTGAGGATGGCGAAGCAAGAGCAAAAGCAGGTAACTTTCGAGCTGATTCACGAAACAATCAGGTACTGGGACTGATCTGTTGATCCGCATGCGTTCTCATCTTGGAATTATGCGCCTCTAAACGACAAGCAGATCTTCGCTTCCCATTCCTTCTTTCATTCCTGCCCTTGTTGCTCGCTAGTTTCTGTGTTGTCGTCCCAATTTCCTTTCATATCCTGCCCCTTCTACTGCCGTATTCGCTCCCCACAACCAGCAGCAGCATCAGCGTCCGCAGCAGAAGCGGCGGGTGAGAAGCGAGTGGTGCCTGCGGTGTCAGCAGCTCTGCTGGTGGGCGCCATTCTTGGGATTGTCGAGGCTGTGGTGCTCGCTGCTGCTGCTGCCCCCATTCTCGGCGCCATGGGCGTCCCTGCGGTGCGTGCATGCGCTGCCTCGTTTTATACTGTTTTAAATGTTTATCGTTCATACCTGCTGCGAGCCTTGGGAACACCTGCGGTGTCAGTGGCTCCGCTGCTGGGCGCCATTCTTGGGATTGTCGAGGCGGTGGTGCTCGCCGCTGCTGCCGCGCCCATTCTCGGCGCTATAGGGGAGGTCACTGCGGTGCGTGCGTTATTTCCTGGTCCCATCCCGCCACCCTAAGCATTCCTTTCTCGGCTGTGTGAATCAGACCTTGCTTATGCCCATGTCAGCCCTGCACTACCAGAACGCTGGTCTGGCTGGCCTGCTGCGTTTTGAGTCGACTCACATCAGACCTTGCTTATACCCGTGCCAGCTCTGTACTGCACTACCTGCCTTCCAGAACGCTGGGCTGGCTGGCTTGCCTGCTGCGTGTCTGCTTTCCGTGCCCTACGTTTCTGCTCCCAGTCCCTCGTCTGCCTCCCTTCCCGCTCCCACCCAACCCATTCCTTCGTCGGCTGGGCTGTGTGCATCAGACCTCGCCCATGCGCGGGCCAGCGCTGCACTACCTCTCCCTCAGGGCTCTGGGTGCTCCAGCTATGTGACTTCTACTCCTCCCCTCATTTCCCTGTTCCTCCCTTGTTCATTCCTTCCTCGGCTCGCCTGTGTACCACAGACCTCGCCCATGCGCGGGCCAGCGCTGCACTACCTCTCCCTCAGGGCTCTGGGTGCTCCAGCTATGTGACTTCTACTCCTCCCCTCATTTCCCTGTTCCTCCCTTGTTCATTCCTTCCTCGGCTCGCCTGTGTACCACAGACCTCGCCCATGCGCGGGCCAGCGCTGCACTACCTCTCCCTCAGGGCTCTGGGTGCTCCAGCTATGTGACTTCTACTCCTCCCCTCATTTCCCTGTTCCTCCCTTGTTCATTCCTTCCTCGGCTCGCCTGTGTACCACAGACCTCGCCCATGCGCGGGCCAGCGCTGCACTACCTCTCCCTCAGGGCTCTGGGTGCTCCAGCTATGTGACTTCTACTCCTCCCCTCATTTCCCTGTTCCTCCCTTGTTCATTCCTTCCTCGGCTCGCCTGTGTACCACAGACCTCGCCCATGCGCGGGCCAGCGCTGCACTACCTCTCCCTCAGGGCTCTGGGTGCTCCAGCTATGTGACTTCTACTCCTCCCCTCATTTCCCTGTTCCTCCCTTGTTCATTCCTTCCTCGGCTCGCCTGTGTACCACAGACCTCGCCCATGCGCGGGCCAGCGCTGCACTACCTCTCCCTCAGGGCGCTGGGCGCGCCTGCTGTTGTGCTGGCTTTGGCTACTCAAGGGGTGTTCCGGGGCTTTAAGGACACTCGCACTCCGCTCATTGCTCAAGGTAAGCTGTGTGTGACACAAGGTAAGCCGTGGTGTTGGCCCTGGCCACTCAAGGGGTGTTCCGGGGCTTTAAGGACACTCGCACTCCGCTCATCGCTCAAGGTACGACCCTCTTTCTTCTTCGATATTTCTAGCCCCGTGTATATCTGTTGTCGAATGTTCTCCACTTCCTCCGTTCCTTTCCCTCCCCTCTACCTCCTCTCCCTTCTCTTGTGTTGCTTCTTTCTCCCGCCAGTACGAGGCAACGTGGTCAACGTGGTCAACGTGTTCAACATCGCCTTAGACCCGCTCCTCATGTTCGCATGCGGGCTGGGCGTCAGTGCAGCAACGTGGTCAACGTGGTCAACATCCCCCTAGACCCGCTCCTCGTGTTTGCATGTGGGCTGGGTGTCAGTGGAGCAGCGTTCGCCTTCTGGCGCCTCAAAGTGTCACCCTCCCCTGCTCTCTCCCCCACCTCCCCCCCACGAGTGGGAGGCAACGTGGTCAACATCGCCTTAGACCCGTCCTCATGTTCGCATGCGGGCTGGGCGTCAGTGGAGCAGCAGCCTTCACTTGCTGGTGCTCAGAGTATCACCCTCGCTTACTTGCCCCCCTCTTCCTGCTCTTTTGTCACTTCTTTCCCCCATCAGTGGGAGGCAACATCGTCAACATCGCCTTAGACCCGCTCCTCATGTTCGCATGCGGGATGGGCGTCAGTGGGGCAGCGTTCGCGACAGTGACAGCGCAGTACAGCATTGCGGCCTTCATGCTGTGGCAGCTGAGTCAACGGGTTGTGCTCATGCCTCCCCGCCTCTCCCACCTCAAGCTCGACCGTTTCCTCAAGTCAGGTGAGAGATCCCATTTCGGGCCTTGTTGCCTTACAGTGCTCTCTTAAAGCCTGAGCTCTACAGCGACAGTGACAGCGCAGTACAGCATTGCGGCCTTCATGCTGTGGCAGCTGAGTCAACGCGTGGTGCTCATGCCTCCGCGCCTCTCCCACCTCAAGCTCGACCGTTTCCTCAAGTCAGGTGAGAGATCCCATTTCGGGCCTTGTTGCCTTACAGTGCTCTCTTAAAGCCTGAGCTCTACAGCGACAGTGACAGCGCAGTACAGCATTGCGGCTTTCATGCTGTGGCAGCTGAGCCAGCGCGTGGTGCTCATGCCGCCCCGCCTCTCCCACCTCAAGCTCGACCGTTTCCTCAAGTCAGGTGGGTGGGTGTTGACTTCCTTTGTTCTGATCTGATGTCATCTGTATTTGATCTGAGAGCCGCTATAGAAAGGCCTGCAACCACAGTGACAGTTCAGTACAGCGTTACACCCGTCCCCTATAGAAAGGCCGCTATAGAACGGCCTGCCTCCCCTCTCCCCCTTTTGCCTTCACTGCTCGCCCTGCTCTGCTCTGCGCCATGACCCTCGCCACCTCCATGGCAACTCCTCACTTCACCCCTCTCTACCGTTCCTGACTCCTCCGTTCTCCAGGTGGCCTCCTGCTGGGTCGCACGCTCGCCCTGCTCTGCACCATGACCCTCGCAACCTCCATGACAGCGCGGCAGGGCCAAACAAGCATGGCAGCAACCGGATTCTTATCCTTTGATCCTCCTCACTGTTCCCTAGTCTTCCCCCTCATTTTGCACCGTCCTGAAACCACCAGGTGGTCTCCTCCTCGGTCGCACGCTCGCTCTGCTCTGCACCATGACCCTCGCCACCTCCAAATAACCACCTCGCTTCACCCGTCTCCACCGTTCCTGACTCCTGTGTGCAGGTGGCCTCCTGCTGGGTCGCACGCTCGCTCTGCTCTGCACCATGACGCTCGCTCTGCTCTGCACCATGACGCTCGCCACCTCCATGGCAGCGCGGCAGGGCCACACAAGCATGGCAGCAACCGGATTCTTATCCTTTGATCCTCCTCACTGTTCCCTAGTCTTCCCCCTCATTTTGCACCGTCCTGAAACCACCAGGTGGTCTCCTCCTCGGTCGCACGCTCGCCCTGCTCTGCACCATGACCCTCGCCACTTCCATGGCAGCGCGGCAGGGCCACACGAGCATGGCAGCGCATCAGATCGCCATGCAGATCTGGCTCGCTGTGTCTCTCATGTCTGACTCCGTGGCTCTTGGCGCCCAGGTGAGGAAGAGAGAGAGGGACAAAACAAGGGAGAAGGCGAGGAGATGGGGGGAGCATGGATAGGGGAGGCAGGGCCAGGCCACACGAGCATGGCGGCACACCAGATCGCCATGCAGATCTGGCTCGCTGTGTGTCTCATGTCTGACTCCGTCCGTGGCTCTTGGCGCCCAGGTGAGGCCATGTGTGAGTGATAGGGTGTTGAGCGTGAGTAAGGCTATTGGATAGGATATGGCTCGCTCTTTCCCTCATGTCCGGTAGATATGCTCATGGGCCTCGCCGCCGCAGCCCTGCTCACCCTCTCCCTCTCTCCTTGCCTCCCTTGCCCCCCCCCACGTTCAACCCACTGTTTTCTTGCCTCCCTTGCCCCCTTCAACCTTCTCTGTCGTTACCTCTGTTTCTCCCCCCGTCAATCCTGTCCCTCTGTGGCTCCCTTACGCACCAGACCATGCTGGCATCGGCCTTTGCGCGCCACGATGCGCGGAGGGTGAGGAGGATCGCCATGCGCGCCACACAGATGGCGCTGCTCATGGGCCTCACCACCGCCGCCCTGCTCACCCTCGCCACGCCCTACATCCCCCGCGCATTCACGTCTGATTACACGGTTCAGAAGGCACTCACTTCTCTCATGCCGGTACGTTCCTTGTCACCCATCTTTTTCTTCTGGGAGCAATCACAACACAGTGTAGCCGCCCTGCTCACCCTCGCCACGCCCTACATCATCCCCCGCGCATTCCCTTCGGACCACACGGTTCAAAAGGCTCTAACTTCCCTCGTGCCGGTGCGTGCTTGAGGCATCTGGGCTCTTGCCTGCGCTCTGTGCATTTCAACGACTCGGATGTTCATCCTGCCTTGCCACGCCCCACATCACTCCAGCCTTCCTTGTGATGTCAGCTATGCCCCTCCTCTACTTCCACTCTTCTAAATCCATACCTCGCATCCGCCCCACTCCCCCAGTTCGTGGCAGCCACACAGCCCATCCCATCGCTCTTATGCCATTCTTAAAACGCACTATAGCGTCTCTCACTCCCCATCCGCCCCACTCCCCATCCGCCCCACTCCCCATCCGCCCCACTCCCCATCCGCCTTACTCCCCATCCGCCCCACTCCCCCAGTTCGTGGCAGCCACACAGCCCATCACGTCGCTCGCCTTTGTCTTTGACGGGCTACACTACGGCGCATCCGACTTTGCCTACGCCGCCACAGCAATGGTGAGTCTTCTCTTGCTCCCTCCCTTCCTTAATGAGCCACGTCAAAGCGTGTCTTTGGCGGGTTGCTTGCACTACGGTGCATCTGACTTCGCCTACGCCGCCTCTGCAAAGGTGAGCTCCCCGACTGACCTTGTTGGTTTTACTTCTGCTCCCACCCTCCTTGCCATTTTCCATGTTCTTCACCTCCTCTTATGTCTTCTTGCCCTGCTGTTTCCCTCTGTTATCTCTCCCCCAATTGCCAGATAACAGTGATGCCGCCCATAGCCGGTGTGCTGGCCTATGCACCAAAGGTCATGGGCATCCATGGCGTGTGGGTCGGCCTCACACTCATAATGACTGCTCGCATGCTCATCGGCTTAGCAAGGTGCGTGCATCTTTCGTGATGTATCTTTTACACTCTTGTTGTTGATGCTGTTGTTTGTTTGTTTGTTTTTTGTTTGCTTTTTTACCTTTAGTTTGCATCCGCCCTTTTTTGTCACACTCTTTACAGGGTGTGCACTGCCAGTGGTCCTTGGCGCATACTCAAGGAGGCTCCTGACTCACAGCCCTCATGAAACCCGCAGCAGCAACTGCTGCTTCACCACCACCAGTCATCTTGAAGGCCCAGGTCCTTCATGTCTCCAAACGAAGCAGCCCTTAATAATCGGGAATAAAATGAGAGTAGGGAGAGTTCTCGATATGGTGCATGGTTATGAGGTCTCCATATTTCCGTGGCATATATGTACACGCATTTCGTCCGGTGTAAGGCGGGTACACGTGTACATAGTAAGTGCGTTAGAGAATCATTTTCAGCTTTAAACCCTAATTTTTGTTCGGGTACATGTTATGCAGCTGGTAGACAACTCGCAGCAAATAATCAAAACGCTGTAATGATGCAACTGACTGAATGCCAGAAAAATCTAAGCTTACCCTTTCGAAATTGATCATTACATCTGTCCAACACGTATAGCTTGGATCTGCCTATATTGGAACAGCGCCTATATTGGAATAACAGTGTATTGTTGACCTTGAGTCGGGTCCGGACATGGACCGCTCGCAAGCTGCAAATCAAACTGCAGTCGCGCGGCTCGATGTGCAATTCAGTCAACCGCTTTCAATACTCGCTCAATTTCCCAGATGCTCATACTCCTTTACAACCCTATCAGCCTCTTCAAATTCCTGCCAAACCCTGAGAACCTGCTCGTACACCTAAGTTTGTTCGCAACGATTTCCAGTACAATGCCTCACTCGAGCAACTCGGGCAATATTCGTGCTGCCCCTTTCGTACAGTGGAATATGAGCAAGAGAATTGCTAAACAAGACAAGAAAAGCGGGGGGATTGAGTGGGGGGATTGACACGAATGGTCCTTACAAGAGTTCGGTCCGCTTCCCAGTATTTTCAGGCGGTTTGTGTTGGGCCCGCCGAAATTACCACAGACCTGGTTGGCCAGTGGCCTCACCTCTCCCCTCGATCCCACCACCCCAACAAGCATTCAGCCCCCCACATTCCCCCTTCCCCCCCGACCCCCTCGCGCAATTTCGCCTTCCCCTCCCCGTATTTCCGCACTTTCGCCTTTTTTCAGTGCGCTGCCATTGCGCGCTTCAGGACTGAGAAAACTTTCCCCGCAACCTGATTTTTACTGCGGAGGACGAATTTGAGACAGTCGCTTGTCTGCCCACCTTTGCTGCCCTATAACCGCATCCCGCCGCGCCAGGCTAGTTTTAGACTGACGCGGCAGCCGTCCTCAATGACGTCGCATCACGAAAAGACGCGACGCCACAGCATTGGTTCGTAATCTCGACGCTGCTGCTGGTAGCGTCGTCTTGCGTGCAGACAGCGGGCGGAGCAGGCAGAGGCAATTATGGCGGAAGGATCAGCGGAAGCAGACGGGGAATGGCGCAGCTTTTGGCTGCCGGGGAAGCGCCTTCCCGCCGCCCCATGCGGTTCTATCCCACAATGGCGGCTCCCACGGGTCAGAACGTGCGACGCGGCGTTTCGTTACCCAGGAGCTATTACACAACAACGCCGCAACCCTCCACTTCGAACCGCACCATCGGTAGCGAGATCAGCGGAAGCGTGAGCAGCGATAGTACCAGCCGAAACAGCGCGGCCGGCGCTGCCGGAAATTCGAACATAAAGCCGTTCGCGGGCCCGATAGGGATGAGTCCGGGGTGGAACAGCCTACAGTGCCGGAGTAGCCCGTACTGCGGGGTGATGTACGCGCCGATTAATGTGTATATTATCTGGTACGGCAAGTTCTCGGCGACGCAGAAAGAGCTCGTGCGAGCCTTCACGCAGTCGCTCAGCCCCAACGCGGATACCTCTATAACGGGTACGCGGCTTTCTGGAATTGTTGCAAGTTTCAACTGACATTTGCGTTTCGCATTCGTATCCTGCGTCTTCCCCTTCCAACCAACCGCTTCCGCCACCCCCGTTCCCCCACCCCCGTTCCCCCACTCCCGTTCCCCAATCCCCCTTGCCCCTGGCCCCCTGTTGTCTGCCTCGGTTCTTCCGCGCTTCTCTCCCCCGTTCCCCCCCATCCCCTCGCCTCCGCAACGACCCCCCATGGCGGAACATCAAGCGCGTCCGCGCGTCTACCGACGCCTCCTCGCCTGCGAGTTTCTTTTGAGAATTCTCGAAACCGACGCCTTCCCCGCCCAAACCGCCTTCTTTCCCCTCCTTTCCCCTTTGCCTGCCCCCCCCCCCCCCCTCCTTCCCCTTTGCCTGCCCCCCCTCCCTTCCCCTTTGCCTGCCCCGCCACTCCTCCACCCCCACCCCCCCAACCCCCTCCTCTCTCCATTACCCCACACAGTTCCCCTATGGTGGAACATCACCAGCTGTATTACGACCGTAACGGGCGTTTCATCTCGAGCTCCGTTACAATTGCAGATGAAACGTCCGACACAGCCTATTCCCGCGGCTTGGGCCTTTCCGACAGCGAGATCGACTCGCTCGTCTCATCTGCCATAAGCAGCCAAAAGCTGCCGTACGATCCAAACGGCGTGTACTTCGTACTCTCAGATGAAACGGTCGGCCAGGTGAGATGACACCCTGAGATGACACCCTGTGATGACACCCTGAACCCTGAATGAGGCATGCAGACCCAACGGCTATCTATGCTTTCAAGCAAGAATATATGCTTCCAGACCCAGAGGGGCTGGGAAAAGGGCCTAGCGCTTGATTCAACTCAAGTCTCCCCTCCGCCTCTCCCTCCCCCTTCTCTCCCCGCCCCCGTATTCCAGTCCTCTCAAGGCTCCGCCTTCTGCACGCACTACTGCGGCTGGCACACCTACACTGACGTCCCGGGCAAGGGCCGCGTGGTCAGCGGCTGGGTGGGCAACGCCAAGACCCAGGTGAGGCCAAATGCTGCCTCTCTGGCCGCATGGCAAGGGCCGCGTGGTCAGCGGCTGGGTGGGCAACGCCAAGACCCAGGTGAGGGCGTTTGCTCTCTGTCATCTCTGTCATCTCTGGGAGGGGCCATGCCATGTTGCAAGCACCACCTATCCTGGCCCAGCAAGAGCACGTCAGCCTATTCTTGTACCCGCACCCCACCCCTCCCGTCCCGTCCCCCTTCTCCCCTTCTCCAATTGTGCCCTGCCACCGTTCTCCCACGCAGTGCCCTAGGAGCTGCGTCTTGCGTCACATCTCATCCTCATCCTCCTCGCCCAACCGGGACAAGGGCATGTCCGTGTGTGCACACACACACCTTGATTCCCTCTGCCAAATCCCACCCCTCGCCCCTCCCCATGCACAGTGCCTTAGGAGCTGCATCACGGGCCTCATCTCATCCTCGTTCTCCTCGCCCAACCGGGACAAGGGCATGTCCGTGTATGGAAAGACACGCACCCGGTTCCCCCCTCTCACCCTCCCCCATACAAAGTGCCCTAGGAGCTGCATTTCGGGCCTCATCTCATCCTCCTCCTCTTCACCCAACCGGGACAAGGGAATGGATGGGCTGCTGTCCGTGTATGCACACACCTAGTTCCCCACTGTCACCCCCCATCCCCCCTCCCTCCCCCCACTCGCAGTGCCCTAGGAGCTGCATCGCTGGCCTCATCTCCTCCTCATCCGCCTCGCCCAACCGGGACAAGGGAATGGATGGGCTGCTGTCCGTGTATGCACACGAGGTGGCAGAGGCGACTAGCAGCCCATATCTGCAGACGTGGATGGATGACAAAGGGGACGAGAACGCAGATAAATGCGGATGGAAGTGAGTCATGCTGAATCAGGCTTCCAGGTTCTTACTCGTTTTCCGCTTTTCCCCCCACCCCGAACCGGCTCCCAAGTTCTTTTGTCCAGCTTCTGATTTTCCCGTGCCTGCTTTTCTTCTTATTTTTCTCTCGTTTTTCATTCTCCTTTCATGCACATGCCCTTCCCAAAACCTGCCCACCTCCGACCTTTCCCCCCAACTTTGTATGCCGACATTTCACACACCCACCATTAGGTTTGGCACCGTAATGCGTGACTCTTCGAACGCTCCGTACAACCTAGTAGGTGTCGACGGTTATAAGTTCTTGATTCAACAAAACTGGGACTTGAGCAAAGGCAGATGTGCAACCACCGTGCCTTACACAGGGTCTAGCTCCGCATCACCACCGTCGAAAAAATCACCGCCAACATCAGGCTACCCGTCACCCCCGCCACCGCCACCGTCGCCGCCACCTGGTTCAACTCTTGCTGAACTCTTGCAACTTCTCTGGAAGCTCTTTTTTTGGCTCCAATAAACAGAGACAGCAAGCATCATCACCACCACCACCACCACCACCTAGAAACTAGAATGTGTTTCTGACTATATCCGTTCTTACCTGTAATTATTATCATTGTACATCATTATCATTATTATCCGAAGTTGGTGGGAAGGACAAACTTTTTCCGAGCCGCGTATCCATGCCATTTGTCGGTGGGGCGTTGAACGGGAAACACCCTCGAAATTGAAATAATGTGAGTTGCAAAACGTTCGGGCAGTTTTGCCAGGAACCCTGAACTGAAAGTTTTTATCGTGACTGTAAAAAATAATCATCTGTCATACTCGCACTTGTGCGTGGCAGGGAAATAAAGTTTGGCCAACAAAAGTGTGGTCATAACGTAACCAATTTCGAGGGAAGGCAACAACACCTGGAAAACCGCCTGTGCAATCGCCTGATGACTTCTCGTGGTTGTGGCGGCCACTGCAATTCGCCTGACGATACGACCCTACATGACCACTGCCAAAATCTTAGCACAATATTCGCTGTTCTCGCCTCATGTCTGGTTGCCAGTTCGGTAAGAATTTCGACGGCTCAGGTGCAGGCATTGACGCTGCGACGTGTGGGCCCGTCTAAGATAGCTTCTGCTAAACCAGGAACAGAGCACAAGGCAAAGCGCGACGAAGGTTTCGGTTTGTAGCAACAGGAAAATGCCGCCCCGTGGTCGCCGCATACGGCGTTTCCGTACGAGCCTCAACGGCAACCTCAGAGGCGCGCTTCCGCTGTTTCTGGGGTTCCTAATCGCGTTCCTTCAGCTTACCGCCATTAACGTCGCCGAATCACCATCGCGAGCGCCCGCCTTTACGGTAGGGGCCTTCCCATCGAGCGCACTACGGTCGCTAAATCAGCTTTACCCGCCGTTCCCGGCCGTTCCTTCAGCTTTCCGCCATTTCCGTCGCCGAATCATCACCGCGAGCGCCGGTTACGGTAGGGATCTCAGCGTAGCCCACCGTTCGCGGCCTTTCCATTGCGAGGCGCCTCGACCCGTAGATTCCCCATGCCCGTCTAGCTTCTCCTATTCTTTAGTTAGCAATAGCCATTGGTGAACCCTCTATACGTAATCTCTCGCCTCTCATCTTCCCGTTTCCCCTCCCCCTCTTCCGCCACCCTTCCGCCCACCACCCCTCACCCCCCACACCTCCGCTTGCCTCGCTCCTCCGCGCCTTACCAGCGCAACCCCTCCATCAGATACACCTTCGCCAGAAGAGCCGGACTTTTACAGGCAGATGAAACCTCCACCAGCAGAAGCACCGATTCGAGCCTCCGGAGGGGGCTTCCAGAGACCCCCACAACCGTCCGTCCCTTGGGAATTGCGCGCGTGTATAATCCAAGGTAGCATACTGCAGTGTAGCATACAGTAATTTTCCCTATACTGTTCTCTGCCTTTGACATCGTGTGTCCGTACTGATACTTGTAATTTATTGTAATCAAGATTTATCAGGCGACACTCCTCCATGAGACGCGGGTTTTTTCTTCCTTCATATTTTCTTTGCACTCCTTCTGTATTTACCGAGTATTTTCTTAAGCCAATTAAAGCCCCGGCCCTCCTTGTCCGTCTGCTCCTGGTCTATCTGGTACCTGCTGCAGTCATGAGCCAGCTGCTGGAGCAGCATCGTCAGCATCTGCAGCGGCAGCATCAGCAGAATCATTATCAGACTCAACATCAACAGAATCAGCAGCAGCAGCAGCAGCAGCAGCAGCAGAAGCAGCAGCGATATCGTCTAGCAGCAGCAGCACGAACCTACCATTCACGCCTCAGGGAATCGACTACCACTGGGACGACCTCGATCCCGATCAGATGGCCTTCTGTGCCGCGTCGCCCGCTCATTGCGGCGTCATGCACGCGCCTGTGGGGGTGTACCTGCTGTGGTACGGTGCCAAGTTCAGCGAGAAACAAAAAGACATCGTGCGCCTCTTTATTGCTTCCCTCACTGCAGATACAACCAATCCAGACGCCACAGGTGGGTGGTTCGCCTGGAGTTTGTTCAGTGTTTCATTGTTGGGGGATGGACGTGTCTATTCGATTGGGGTGCACGTGAGGTGAGGGTGTTTTTGAGACGTCTCAAAAACACCCTCACCTCACGTGGCTGTTTCATTGTTGGGGGATGGACGTGCCTATTCGATTGGGGTGCACGCGCCTGTGGGGGTGTACCTGCTGTGGTACGGTGCCAAGTTCAGCGAGAAACAAAAGGACATCGTGCGGTTGTTTGTCGCTTCTCTCAATGCGGACGCTTCCGATCCGGCCGCCACAGGTGGGTGTTCAGTGTTTCAATACTGAGAGATGCACGCGCCTGAGGGGGTGTCTGCTGTGGTACGTTTTGTTTGAGGTTGATTGCAACACTCTTTTCTAAGACTCCACAACCCCCCACAACCCCTCTCAACTCCTATCTACAGTACCCGCATGGTGGGCTGTCAACACACTCTACTTTAACCAGCAGGGACGAAACAGCTCCTGACTATAAAGGGCAAGACTAACAACCCCTCTCAATCCCTCTCAATCCCCCTCAACCGCTCTCTACAGTTCCGGCATGGTGGGCCATCAACACACTCTACTTTGACCAGCAGGGCCGAAACATCTCCTCCAATGTGACTATAAAGGGCGAGACTCACGACACGAAATACACCCGGGGCACCATGCTGCTGCGATCTGACGTGGCGGGGCTCGTCCAATCAGCCGTCGGGAACGGGGCCCTGCCGTACGACCCGGCCGGCGTGTATTTCGTCCTTTCTGACGAAGACGTTTCGCAGATGGATGATCCGAACGGGACCGGGGGTACGCAGTATGCTCTGGCGTTCTGCTCGCACTACTGCGGATGGCACTCCTTCACTCAAGGAACGGACGGGCGACCACTCATCATCTCGTTCGTTGGGAATGCAGTCAACCAGGTAAGAACCCATCCTGTTTGGCAAGGCAACACCGAGGTAGGTAGCAGGATGAGTCACCCGTCCTGCTGGTCACCTGGTCGCACTACGGAGGTAGCAGTGGCGATCTTAAAGTAAGATTGAAAACTAACACCACAGTAAGGTTACCGATATCTGGTTGCACTACTGCGGATGGCACTCATTCACACAATGAGCGGACGGGCAACCACTTATCATTTCGTTTGTGGGGAATGCAGTCAACCAGGTATGAGCTCTTTCCACGTGACCTGGGTCAACACAGACGTACGTACCAGTGGTGTTCTGTTTGCACTACTGCTGATGGAACTCCTTCACTCAAGCCCAACGCTAGTGCGCTCTACAACCATCACCGCACACACAGAGGCTCACCACCTGCATATCACCATAACTCGGTATCATCGCACATGCAATATCAGTGGATGGGTGTAGGGGCACGGGCGTCTTAAAAGAAATCACGACCCTTGTTCAAACATCCCCTGTTCGGGCCAATTTTGTTGTTGTTGTTGGTTTTTTTTTTTTTTTTTTTCCTACTTAGACTGCCTCAAATTATGCCCTTCTTCCAACCACCCCCACGCAGTGCCCCGAGGGCTGCATCCCTCCTCACCTCAACCGGCATCCCCGAGTGTCCCCCAATGGCGACTTGGGGATGGACGGGATGGTGTCGGTGTTGGCGCATGAACTCGCAGAGGCCACCAGCAGCCCCTTCCTCGCCACGTGGTTCGACAACCAGGGCGAGGAGAACGCCGACATCTGCTCCTCCAGGTAGGGATGTGCTTGTTTGTCTTGTTCTGTTCTTCTTTTGCCTTTTTATTCCTTGTTTGTTTTTTAATATATATTATTTCTTCTGATAATCTTTTGAGAACCATGCCATCTGCTCCCATAGGTCCGTGTGATTGTCTTTCGGATGGGGAAGGTTAAAGATGCACATGCACCGTAGTTTTGTCCCTACAAAGCCCGTGTTTCCTTTTTGTGCCACTCAATATATTTTTTCATCCCTTCTCGCAGTTATGGTGATGTCATATCAGATGCAGCAACTGGTGTACAGTACAACATGGTCGGTCAGAACGGCGCACGATTCCTTGTACAAGCAAATTTAGACCCGCGAGCGGGCGCTTACATCCCAAACGTAAATGAAACAAGCCCTGAGTACAGCCGTCCGTTTGTACTGCGCAGTTCATCAATAAGCCTGTTCCAATTCGATCCCAGAGACCCAATAAAAAATTCGCATTCCGCTGTAATGAGCAAATTGGCGAAAATGTTCGCTATTGGTTGCTGGGCATTTTCCTGCTCGTCTTTCATTTGTTGCGCACTCTGCACTCTAGAGGCGTTGGTGTAGAAAAACGTCCAGCCGGAATAATCGCTTGTCTCGTCGATTACAGACTGGGAAGTTGGAAGGTGAAAAATGGGGAGGAGCGGGGAGAGGAGGGGAGAAGGATGTTGGCGGGAAGGATTTTTGTTCACAAAAAAAGTTGTAGTAAATGAAAGAAATGAACAATGAGAATGGAGAGGAATGGACTGACTGGCATGAAGGAAGGAGGATGAGCATGAGAGGCAGGATGAGGTTCTGAAGAATCTGAATCCTGATCGTTTACATAATAGACAAGATGGGGATGCTGCTGACGAGTTTAGGCAGAGGAATGTGTGAGAAATGGCAAAGAAATTATGCAGCGGCGAGAAACCAGAGAAGCCTGAATGGAAGTCCTAAGGAAGTCCTAAGTGCTAGCTGGTACTAGCACTTAAGTTCCTCACTCCCATACTTATCCTCTCACCTGCACTTCAGTGCTCAGCCAAACGTGCTTCAGATCCGGCTGGTGCGCTCTCAGCCGGGCAGCAACAAGCATGAACGCCGGCAGCGGGTGAAGCTGCATCTCAGACCCTTTATCGCTCAGCCACACATGCATGCTCACCACTGGCGGCACTTTTGAGGCATCTCTTCAAGCGACATCTCGAACTCTTAGTCTCTCAGAGTTGACTTTTGAGTCGACTCAAAAGGCATCACCTCAAGAGACCTCTCGAACTCTTTGTCTCTCAGCTGCACATGCATTTGCATCCCTTGCTTCCACCACTTCCCCACTCCCATCCCCCTCCACTCTCTCCTCTCACCTGCACTTCAGTGCTCAGCCAAACGTGCTTCAGGTCCGGCTGGTGCGCTCTCATCCGGGAAGCCACAAGCATGAACGCCGGCAGCGGGTGAAGCTGCATCTCAGACCCTTTATCGCTCAGCCACACATGCATGCTCACCACTGGCGGCACTTTTGAGGCATCTCTTCAAGCGACATCTCGAACTCTTAGTCTCTCAGAGTTGACTTT